>JANHFL010006687.1:43403-55160 GCA_032468155.1 Oxyrhabdium leporinum | reverse complement strand
GGTGTCAAACTTGTGGTGTCATGTTGCCATCACGTGACGTTTTGCAAACTTTTTTCCCTTTATGGAGCTGGGACGGGTGTGGCCTACGCGTGACACATCCAGCCCACAGGCTGCCAGTTTCACACCCCTGTTCTAGTATGTAACTCAAACATCCACCAGACATAATTTATACAATTGCAAGTTATTAAGCAATGAACATCCACCTATGATTTATTGAACGGAGAATAGCTACTTTTATGATGACCATGATTTCATAATCACTATGAACCCAATTTTAGTTTATTGGTATGTAAATTCAGACTGATGAACTAGTCCCTTTGTCCCTAGTATTGCTTCTAGTGATATATTGTACAGCATATTGATATCATTTTAGATTCAAATTATTAATGTTGGCACCAGCATTCTAATCTGGAATAATTAGAACTTTTCTAAGAGATCCAACAACACTTGTAATGTTATAGTAGTTGTACATGCTTAATAAAACTGGTTGATAACAAATAGTGCAATTCAAATAAATCTGGTATTTAATAGAATGCAAATGTATTCTTTTGAACACCAATGGCTCAAGCGACATATGGCTATTTAATTAGATGTTTTGATTAGGGCCCGTAGATATTTTTTCTATATTTCTATTTTTTAAAATTGGGCCAGGTGAGCAGACAAAATCACTTAGGAACCTCCAATGCACCTGCTGTCCACTTGAGATAAGTTCAACAGCAGGTAGAAAGGTTTTTTATGAGATCAGCTATGTGGAGCCAAATGTAACAGTGGTGAATAAAGACATTGATAAGCAGCATTCAGCCTCCACAGGGGGCAACAACTAGTCAACCTTAGCTGGTCTCAAACAAATTAGAATTGAACCTAGATAATACATGAGTGGGCAAACACCAACAAGCTTCAGGGCTCTAGGCTAGTCTGGGAAGTAAAAAAAATATATCCTTCACTGGAATAGCAAACCATTGTGTTGTTGCCAAGATGGCCCTTAGTCACCAAGGATTGAGCTCCACTTCAGAGGTTTTAACAAAACAAGCAGTGCTTGTACCAGTCACAGGTGTACACTGCATCTAAATTCAATATTTTCTAAATCTAGGAATAAACCAGCATTGTCACTTACTGTACAGAATGGACAACTTGTGGGTTGCATACCCTTCGCACTTCCACATCGTGCTTTAGAGCTTCAGTGTTTAGTTCTTAGACATCGTCTAATGTACCTATTTTGCACACTAGCCCATACCACAAAACAGCCTTACTTCTCAATTATTCTCATGTAAAACTCATTTCCAGCAGATCCTGATCAGAAAAAAAATATTGAAAATTCTGCCCCCAGTTGCAAAAATACCTTCATTAATAGTACTAATAGTAGTCTGTAGTGATTACTCCCTAAACTGCAGTGTTCTGATTTGCCTAAATTTATGAAGTGACTAGAAAGTAGCTTTGACTCAAAGTGGATTTTTATCTTTTGATCCTTCACTTACATATAACTATGAGAATATCCTGCTGGTTTGGACCAAGGCCCATCTTAGTCCAGCATGTGATACTTCTAAGGTACTCTTGAGCAGAAGATAAATATCTCTCTCCTGCTTTTGTTCCCCCTTGAAGACATGCTACCCTGAGACCAGAGGGAACAACTGAGCCTTCAAAACTGATAGCATTTGATAGATTTGTCCTCCATGAATATATCCAACCCTTCTTTAAAATCATTAATCCAATTTAGTCTGTTTCTTGCAGTAATAAATGCCTTAGGTAAATTATTTGCTTAGATGAAGAATTGGTTTCTTTTATCTGTTCTAAATCTTCTTCCAGTTAACTTCAAAGGATGACTTGGTTTTAGTGACTTGACAAAAAGAAAACAATTCTCCCTGCCATAAATGATTTTGTACACCTCAATCATTCCCCCTTCTTCCTAAGCTAAAAATCTCCAGTGTTCTAATATTTGTTTGTAAGGAAAGTGTTTGAGCCCCTGATAATTTTGGTTGTCTTCTGCACTTTTTTCCAGCGGATCTTGATCACATTTTGAAAATATCAAATGTGAGCAGAATCATCCGCAGCAGGCGTGTCCAATCCACAGCCCATGGGTCACATGTGGCCCTAGAGAGATAGTAATGCGGCCTTTTAACTTTATTACATGATTTACATACATAAACTATATTATATATTTTATATGTGGATAGCCATAATCTACAGTATTTCAGATGCAGATATAAACATAAACTGTGATTGACAACTTTATGAAGGGTTAGGCCCAAGTTCTTTTTCTTGATTAGTTACAGAAAGCTCAGCCCTTTTTAAAAAACATACGTTCCTTAAAGGTGATCCTGAGTACAACAGAATACAGTTTGATTTAATCGCTAGATTGTTAGGATGTTCTAAGATAGTCTTTAAAACGGTTCAGAGTAACTGTTGGGGGGAGGAGAGCATGTATAACTGAAATAAATGTATTACTTTGCATAAAAAAGCATAATCAAGCAAACAATTTCCTCTTGATAAGAATATTTTAAGATGTTGCTTAATTTAGTTTTTAAATCAAAATTTTATTCAGATAGATTATACCCAACATATTCCTAGCTACTGTTTTAAATAACAGTAAACATTTAATAAATATGTAAGATTGCACTTATAAGTCTAAGTAAAAGAGGTCATTTCAGACATTTCTGGCAATGCTGAATTTATGTAATCAAAATAATATAGAGCTTAGTCTGTCTGCCATTTTCTCAAAATATTAGTTTTTTGGGAATTTAACATTAAAATAATTATCTCCAGAAATCTAGCTAAAAAGGGTACAGATATATTTCTATGTCTTTCTGCAATGAATATACAAAAAATTAAGAGTCTCCTTTATCTATTATAAAATTACAACTTAGGTTTGGATCTAAATTGATGGAGCTACTAGTCACTTTTCAGTGAAGATTTTAGAAACTATACCAGCCTGTCTTAAACATACTGTATGCTAAACTCCAGCTCTCATAATCCCCAACCGGTATGGCTATGACACCTACTTGGGGAATTTGTGCAAACCATATTAACCTTCACAGTCTGTATTGATCAGTTTAGAGGACACAGCTGAACAACAAATTCTGAAGTGTGAAGTAAAATCTTTTAGTTAGGTAATGAAGAGAAAGGGAAGGGTTTGGAAAAGACATAAAGGATACTTTTTGCAACAAGACTACTGCAACAAATGGGCAGATTTCTCTTTAAGAATATCTTAAATTAATATAGAACAGATATGAATAAATGCCCTGCCTACATTTTCCATTTATTCATTGTGTCCCTTTAAAAAAAAAAATCAACTGAATTTTAGGTATGAATATTCCAGCAAAATTTAATTCAATTTCAATCACTACTTTAGCACTTTGAATTTTGAATAAACCATAAAAAAGAAAAAAAGTGAGACTTGCCTCAAAAATTGAATAGTAACAATTCTATAGCGCCACATCTTATTTAGTATATTTGTAAATGATTTTTCTTTCAAATCTGTAGAATCAAACCCAATAGTATTAAGTTTTCAATTTCCACAGAAGAACTATTGTCTTATGCATATGGGTCAAGCAACCTTTTGTTAGGTAAGTTTCTCCAGAACAGTTAATTTTTTCACTGAAGCTCTGATATTGATTTAAGTGACTTGTTCACGGCTGAACACAGAAAGGAAGTCTCAAACATAGGACGAAAAGTTTTCTAGTTTTCGTGTTGTACATTCAGCCAAATATGGAAGTGGATAGTCTACTTTAAAATACCTTAAATCTGTTACTCGAGCCCAACAATTGACTTAGAAACCCCACATCCTCTTTATATCTTTTTAAATTATTTCTCCAGAACTATTGAAAAAGCTTGTCAATGGCTAGAGGCCTCCCATGTTTGCTAAATATTAGGTCCCCAGTAATCTCAGCAATCTTTACATAAGTGGGACTGCTCAAGATGCTGTAGTGTAGTCTAAAGCAATGCAAAGGGAAAACAGGCACTCAGTCCCTCCATTCTTCTATTAAATATCGGGGTGGGTGGGGTGGGAATAGTTAGTAGAGGGCATAAACGAAAGTTACACAGCGTGTTCACAAAAATTAGATTTCCTTTTATAAATTTCAGTTGGGTAGCTGCCAAAATAGAAAGCAACCAACATCTTTCAAAAGTGTGTCCAGTAAACAAGTCTTGCCCATTTTGGAAAGTGTGAGGCCCTATAGTGACAATCACAGGTTATTATTCATCTAGCATGTGGCACTAGGTTCAGCATATTTAATACATATGAAATACAAGTTATTCCTGTGTGTGAATTGATTACCCCCAACAAATTCAACTTTTGTATGCAGAGCATAACAGCTGCCATTTAAAGAACAATTACACAATTCCAGCTTTCAGTTCTGTATCAGGTTAATAGATTTATTGTGGCTTTGAGCATCAAAGAATATTTGAGGTAGACTACTAGCCTTTGTCAGATATCTCCCTGGAATTTTAAGAGCTCAGTTGCAAAGAGGAATTCTTGGTTACATATGCACTCAGTGGTATTTGGGAGGACAAACTCTTAAAAAGAAGATGCGTGCATGATGTATACCTGTGACTCAGGGCAACAACCTCCTGCTTCTAAAGAGTTCTTACTAGTACCCATCCAGAGAAACATCTGGAAATCCTACAGATCACACGGCTGAATCCAGATTTAGAGAAGCATCACACAAAAAGCAGCTTTCTTTCCTGTTTGCTAAGGGAGTTTTGCACGCATTAATAAAGAAAGGCCTGTCAAATACTTTCAGGGAGTGGAACTTTTAAAAAGTTTAATGGTTGTCCAGTATGGGCTATGCAATCTTCTAGGACCTAGAACTAGATGGCAAAGTATTATTCAGTGACCGTGTCTTCAGACAGCAGAAGGCTCATGTGGAAAGTCAGATGCTTATTCATGTCAACTGCATCCTTCCCATTTTCAAAATTATCCTAATATTGCTACAGAGTACATTATTCTGAAGAACCTTCCTGTGCTGTCAGATGGAGATACTTGAATAAAGGTCTTCTATTTGTTTCTTGAAGTATTCTCTCAGCTCTGGTCGCCTGGCTTTTAATGTAGGTGTTAACAAACCATTTTGTACTGTGAACATTTCAGAGTTGATGGAAACTGCTTTAACCTGAAATTTTAAAAAATGAAACAAAATTATATAGGTATAAAAGGATCAAAAGGAAAAAAAAACCAAAACTAAATCCTTATCTAAAAACTCCACTTGGCTGCTTCCTGAAATTTGCCGATAAATTGTGGATTTTATCAGGCAAAACAAATACACAATCTTTCTAACATAAATTACATTCATTGAGTCCAACTGATGAAATATGAATATGCTTTGTTTTATTCTGGTTTTGTATGAAGCAAGCCCTTTTGATCTGCAGTTCATGCTTTATTGTATAATCCCTGACAGATGCTTGTGGTTGACCATTATTTTTTAAAAGAAAGGTGAGTTTACTTTCATTTTGGGCGAGATATACATTCATTTTAGACTGTTTAAACCTGGGTTCATTTGCTTCACTCCAGTTTCCCAGATTTTCCTAAATAAATAAGTTTAACTTTATTTATATATTTTCATTTAGGAATCTGCATTCTTCCCTGTGAGTAAAAGCTATTATCTATGGAAGTCTGCTTCATACTCCCTCAAAGTCCAGAACCCTTAGTACACAAAGACCTGAACTACAGCTAATATTTATTTATTGTACATGTTTAATGTTATATGGTTTTGATTTGTTTGTGTTTTGTGCTGCTTACTACTTAGAGTGCCATTGTTTGAGTTCATGGGCCATATTAAATCTATTTTATAAATCATAAATAAATTTTGCTCATGCTCTCACTTGGCATTTCACATATCTTTTGAATAGACTTTTAAAAATACATTTAAACATCAAAATAATAAAAAATGTTCTGTGGCCTGAGAACAATTTGAAGATACTTTTTATCTTCCTTTTAGCTGCATAGGACTGTCACAGAAAAACATGCTTGTTCAATATTAAAAATACTTTCAATTTTTAGCATTGACATTAGTTATGTGTCCAGTAGTTATCTTTCTCACATTTATTACTTCCAATGAGGGGCACCATTGTGGCCTGTGGCTTAATTAGTTGGCTTAATTTGACTCTGCATAGCATGCAATATATTTTGTGTACTCGGGCAGCTTGCAAATTTAATATATAAAACACAAATTGTGACAGCGACGAAATGGTAGAAATGTAGGGTAGATTTCTGACAACTATCCGCGCAATTCTGAATATGTCTATTTAGGAATAAATCCCACAAAATGCACCCAGACATTCTGTCAGATAAGACTGTATGGGATTAGATCCTAAGGGTTTTGTTTTTTCCCCAATAAGTTCTCTTTCTCTGCCCCACGGGTGTACAGTCCCCATTAGTGAACATCTCCTATTTGAGTTCTGTAACTCTGTTACAAAAATATCTATGCACATATGAGAAAATAAGTATGCAGAAAACAAAAAGAACTGCTTTCTTGTCTAGGTCAGCCACAAGAATTAAGGGCTTGAACTCACTTCCCAGAGCTGCTCTCAGCTTATTTTGATACGTACTATTGGTATCTATTACAAGATATTTTTTGAAAAGGACTCTTATACAAATTTAAATAAAGATATTTTAATAAAAATAGAAACTCCAGTGAATATATGGCTGAGCCACAAAGCACAGTGACGCATGTGAGATTTTATATAATGCATGCTAAAATCCCCTCCTATTCATCTCAAAAAGGAGTTCATCTCATTTTAGTCATCAGTGTTCCGTATTTACCTGTTCAAATGAATGAAGTCCACTTTCTTTTCCTAATTGCACCATATCTTCCATTATAGCATATTTCAGTTCCTAAATAAGAACATAAGATACCTATTTATAGCCATGAAGCTCAATCTAGCAAAAAGAGAATATTAATATTCAAATAGTTTCCTCCTTTTTATGTGCTTGTTTGTTGGACAGTTAGCAGTGAAGGAGGAATGGAAAGGCACAATGAAAAAAGTATATATCAATTTAAATCCCACCTATTCTGCACACAGCTTCTCCCAATTCTTAATTTTGGCTTCATTCACCCATCATTTTCTGTGGCCTTTAATTGATTTAATTTAATTGCCCAATAAAAACAAATGTCCAAAAATCCTGGTAGAAAGTCCTGTATACAATGTCCAAAAAGACCCCTTCATCTTTAATTTTCATGTATGCATGTATATGCCTGCACATCACACGAAGCTGAACTGTTATTTGGGCAATAAAACTGAATTTCTAAATCTTTTATGCTGGAATTAGCATTAAGGCCTGCAAGAATGCACGGGCCAACGCACGCATGATGGGTTACCTTCCACTACAAGGAAAACAGTAATTCAAATGTGTCAGAGTGTACACAGTGTGACTAGGTGAGACAACCCAGGAGCAAATACAGCACACAGGTTTGTATTTACATATAGTGCTTTTTCCCCCCTACAAATTATATACATACATACAAGTACTTTGATACAGCAATCAGTAATCAGCTACACCACGGAAGCACAGTTGGACAGAGAGATCCGCCCTCACATGGCCTCTCTTATATTACAGCCTCTTAAAGCGGTAGCAGACAAATAACCCTGCTGACTCATTGCTACTATTGCATCATCATTACAGTATTATAGCACTACAACATTACAGCAGCTGGTCAGCTATTAAGTCATCATTACCCTAACAAAATGCTACAATTTGCCGAGGTTATGCCAGTTTAAATGTATAATCCAATTCCTCCACTAGGCATTTGGTAAAGGCAAGATCCCTAGCCAACCCCAGTTTTAAGTATTGTTTTCTTTTTAAAAAGAGCTATGGAACATGGCTTGTTATATGATAACTATTGCAAGACTATTATATGCACATAAATGGAAATATCCTAAAATACCCACAATGGAGAGATAGTTGGTAAAGATGATGGAACTAGCAGAGATAACAAGAATGATTTGTCTGATTAGGGAAAGGACAATGACCTCATTTATTATTGACTGGAAAAATTCCTTATGGAATTTTTGCTGCAGAAATAAAAAAGAGCCTGCAACTTATGGGTTTGACTGTTAGAAAGACTAGATTATAGAAAGAAGGAAATTATGATGTAATCTTAAGAAAATAAAATTTACAGTAGAGGCATTTATAACTGCTATTAAATTGGAAATTGCTTTTTTTCTTCTCTTTTTCTCTTTTTTCTTATTTGTTTCTTTCTCATGTATTCATTTTTTATTTCTTTTTTTCCTTCTCTAAAAGTTATGTTTTCATTATTAAAAATTAACAACTTTAATAAAAAATAATTTTTAAAAAGCAGCCTGCAATTCATACTTCCTGAGCATTCTTAACTATGCATTGCTTTCATATTACCCCGTTCCAAATTCAAATGATCAGTCAGAAATGTTTGAATTTTCTTAAACTTCTCAAAGTTTTTTTTTTATCCCTGACACTATATAATACTGGCCTCATCTGGCTTCTTCCATTTTGTGCTTGGTATTTAAGAATGGAAGAAGTTGCCTTATACTGAAATATTTTAAGTTGTACCACTATTATGACATCAGACATTAACTCATAGAACATGAATGACCACTATCATGACATCAGACATTAACTCATAGAGAATGAATGGTGTTCCAAACATTTGACATATACAACTGCATACATATGGCCCTTCTTCTTACATCATGTTCTCTATAATGTACCCATTCAGAGTAATCTCCTTCCCATACTTAGGAAGTTGTTATAAGTTTAACAACTTGTACTTCCCATACTTAGGAAGTTGTCACTTTAACAATAGTTGCCTCCCACAGAATTCTTTACAGTACCTAGGGAAATTCTGATCCAACTAGAATTTTCATCTGTGCCTTTTACTTGCATAATCTTGCTAAAGGAGCATTGTACTTGTGTATTTGGACTAGAAAGCATAGGCAGAAGAGCATATACCTCATTGCTGCAAAGTTCTGTAAAAGTTCCATCAAAGCCCCTTTTCTTGGCCCAGCCTGGCATGACTTCAGTATCTGGTACAACTATCCCCACCAGAAAGGCCTGCAAGATAAAATTGGAAGCCATATTTGTGACCCAGCTTTTCGGCTTAGTCCCATGGTCCCCAAATGGTTAAACCAGCCATTATTGAATGAAAGCAGATGTATTGAATGAAAACAGATGCTTTATGCTCAAAACAATTGAAATGGGTCATTTCAAATTTGAAAACGTTTGCACATCTCCACTTGCTACTTATTCTGAAATGCCTCTTGCATCAGCAAAATAGCAGTTTCTAATAACTGAACTTATTCCAGAAGCCTTGTGGCGCCATCAGGCAATATCCATTCTCCACATTATACTAGGCATAATGTACCTATATTTCATATATGTGAAAAGAAAACAAATAATTATCTTGAGACAACTATGCCACACTCAATATGGAAGTAGTGTATCACAGAGAGAAAATAGCTATCTTTTTCGCTTAACATTACATGAAGTCACAATAGAGATTTCAAATTATAAAACAGGAAGAGAAACTTGACTAAATTACAGAAATGCCAACAGTTACCTGTAAGCTATCTCCATGCACATATATTTGGGAGACAGGTTCACTACGAATGTAGATATTTTCAATTTTTTCTGGTGCAATGTATTCTCCCTGAGCCAATTTAAATATATGTTTTTTTCGATCGATGATTTTGAGTGTCCCATTCTGTGAGTAAACCACAAAAAACAATTACACTGATCTAAGAAACAGAACTATATTTTAACAAAATTTCAACTTATTTTATATTTTGGGAATGGTAGGAGAAGCTAAAATTATCTCCATGGTTTAGGAAAATTGGCAGAATACGGTACAACCCTACACTTACTTAACAGAAAGAAAAACTACTATTATATGAATTAGGCTTTCCATCTAGTAAATGGTTTTGGGATCACAATCTTATACTGTCTTCAATCACATCAATAGTCTGTCTTTTCTCTGAAGATCCCTCAATAAGACAGCCAATGTGTTATAGTGGCTAAGTTTGCAGGGGGACTGGGGAGATTTAGGTTCTAATCCATCCTCAGCCATACAGATTTGGTCATTTGTGGTCAAAATTTGTCACTCAACCTACTTCATAAGATTGGAATTGGGGAGACAATGAAGGGTGCTTCCCACCCCTCCGACTGAGCTCATAGAGAAATGACCATAAAGCTAACAAATAACAACAACCTGAACGATCAAAAGGGTGAACAAATTAAACTCAAATCTCCCTGGAGAAACCCCAATACTTCCTTGCTACTTTACACTATCTCATCATCTATATATACATAAATATTGGTGCCCAACTCATTTATCCCTTCATTATTTCCCAAAACGTCCCAAATCAATGAAGATGTCATTTTTCAACTTTATTCTTAATGCAGTAATGAAAAGTTAGCAGTTCAGTACATACAGACAGCCACTTTCCAATGTCCCCTGTATGAAGCCAGCCATCCTTGTCCAAGGCTTCAGCTGTTCTCTCTTTATCTTTTAAGTAGCCTTTGAAAACATTGGGACCTTTGACACAGATCTGAAAGAGAGATCAACATGCTGCTTAACAGTAAGAGTAGTAAACAGCTTACTGTTTACAAAACAGCTTCTAAATGTGAAGCAAACATTTTTGCAATGAGAACTAATTACTTTATGTGCTGTTAGGGCAAAAGACTAATATGGCAATCTCCCATAAAGAAGCACTTACAGACTATAAAGGGACTTCAAGCATTCATTTGGGCTGATATCCCCAACTGCTTCCAGCAAACCAGTCCTGCCAACCTTATTCACCATTGCCTGTAAGCTGCCAAGAGTTGTTTGAATTTTGCAGAGTAGAACTATTATAAATAAAATTTTGATAGAAATCCAACAAGCAGCGATCAATATGGCATACAAGTTTAATAAATAATAATAATCCCAAAATAACTGGAGCACCACTTGAACACTGCTGGCATTGACAAAATCACCACTGGCTAATTACAAAAGGCAGCTTTACTCTGAACAGCTTACATCCTGTGATGATGCCTTTAATATCATCAATTTCCACATCTGCCTATCCCAGGTCCTTAAGAAGGACTCAATAAATGAATAAAATTGCCCAATCCAGACAAAACATCTGGCTGTTTGTGCGACGAACCATAATAAATAATGATCTAACCCTGATAACAGGTGAACAACTGTTCTCTGGTCTACTATTATGCAGATAGACCTTGGTTAACAATGGTAAGTGGGGCTGGAATTTCCATCATTAAACAATGAGGTCATAACATGCAATGTCATGTGACTGCATCGCTTAGCAACTGCAATCCCAGAAGTTCCCATTGCCATCATTATGCAAGGACTTCCTGGCAACTTCCTACTTACTTACAAAAAAGCAAGCTCAATGGGGAAGCTGGCAGGAAATTGCAAGTCCCAGGGAGCTTGCAAGGAGGCAGGCAGGCAGGCAGGCAGACGGGCAGGTAACTGGCCACCATAGCCCAGTATGAATGCAATCAGGCCAGGGAGGTTTGGGAGTTCCATATTCACTCCCGGAAAGTCCTCTTTTGACATTACTTTCAGAGAACCAGTTCTGGAGCAGCAAAAGCAAAAGGGATTTCTGTATTTCTTAAAGTGCTCCGAGAACCCCTGGGGGTCCTCCAGAACCCTCTCAGAAGTCTGCAATATCAGAAATATTTGCCAGGTACTGAAGATATTTGCAAAAATGTAAAAAGAAGGTTATTATTATTATTATTATTATTATTATTATTATTATTATTATTATTATTATTATTATTATTATTATTATTAT
>JANHFL010006687.1:29740-42546 GCA_032468155.1 Oxyrhabdium leporinum | reverse complement strand
ATTATTATTATTATTATTATTATTATTATTATTATTATTATTATTATTATTATTATTATTATTATTATTATTTTGTTAAAAGGATTTATTTGTGAATAAAATATAGTACAGTATGTTAATACAGGGGTTTTTTTATGTAATTCAACAAACATTCTACAAATTCAGCAATAATTTTTTTAAATATGGTAAATATTAATAAATATAACTCATACAAACACAAATTCTTTTTAGGATCCTCCATAATTTTTAAAAGTAGAAAGGGTGCAGTGAGAAAAGAAATTAAACAACGCAAGAAAGCTTGCAAGGGCTGACATTAATACAGGAAGATATAATGGGCCACCCTAAAGCCTATAATGCTTTAATATTGCAGAGAGCAGTCCATGTTCCTTCCCGTATCAGTTAGGAACATTCTTGTTACTATCAAGTGCACCATCAAAAACTTTAAAAGAGAATGTTAAGTATGTGACTTGACTATTTGCTTTTCTTCTAGCAAATTCCTTTTCAACCTAGTTTAATGGAACATATTTTGAAAAGCTCTATTTTGGTTCCTATTCTACAGTTCTTATTTATAATAAATGGTGCGTTTAAATCTGTAGCTAAGAAACAGAAATGAAGAAGTACCAATACTGTACACACACATTACCTCTCCCTCTCCTTTGGAAGAAAAATAATTCAATTCTTCAACATCCACCAGTTTAATTAAATTACAAGGCAGAGGTGCTCCAACGTGGCCTGAAAATCAAATTACGAAATACATGGTTTTCTTCTCTTAAAAAAGGAAAAGCCACAGCAGATTGTTATCACATAGCTATCTGCATATTAATGAAATAGTGGAAGTCAGGGATGTGTAACTGAGTGTAAAAAAATTAATTACAAAATCACAGTATCTCACAGTAAGATTGGTAGAGGAAGCAGCCTATACACCTACGGTTTGTCTCTCCCTGAAGAGGGGGAAAAAACAGTACAGAAATAGACCTGCAATTCATCACAAATATTGAAGCTAGAATCCCAGTAAGCTACATGATTACAGAGATTTACGTAACAACATTTTGCTTAGCATTACTTATACTTTCCACCGGAGGTAAATTATTGATTGGTTTTAAAAAGAACTTGCCTGTTTGGCAGAGGACATTAAATGAGTCAGAAGCCGCCTTAACAGATAATTGTCCTGCAGGCCAGCATGTATTAGGATTCTGGTCTTGGTGCTTTCAACCTTACATGAGCACATTCACCTGTCTTTTATGAAGCTCCTGCCTCGTTGTTACCTGATGTCCAATCTCCCGGAGTGGTGAAGGTACACCCAGCTGTACACTCTGTTTGACCATAGCCTTCATAAACCTGTCAAATAAACATTGTTTAAACAAGACACTAATGTTAGCATTTTATTTAAAAACTGGGAGAAGTAAAGTTCTCTCGTGTGCTCAGAAGAAAAATTCTATCATTCGGTCACTGACATTGCCCCCCATATGAGCCAAACTTTTGGCTCTTGAAATAAAGAAATTATAAATGGTGGTTAATATTCTTTTTTCTTATAAGCTCAGAAAGTGGAGTGGGAAAGATTTTTGGATTTTGTTGCTAGGCCAGGAAAAAAATTAAGTGGCTGAGAGCTGAATTATTGATAGCCATCAATAATAACATTTCTGAGGGCTAATGCTGTAAGCTCTGCCTGGACTAAGGAAGAAGTATCATTTATTCCTGCAAAGAAAGAAAGATGGCATTGTAAGTCTGGGTCCAAGACGTCCTTGAACCCCTGAGAGTTTGAATATGTGTCTACTTAAATAAAAGGAAAGTGACTGTATCAAAATCCTTGAAAAAAAGCTTGGCTTGTAGACGATCCATCTAGGAAACACAGATTCATTTATCAAACTTGTATGCCATCCATCTTGTCCAAAGTGGCTTACAGACAATAAAATGCAGTCTAAAACATTAAAACAATAAGGGTCTTAAATTTAAATTAAAGATAATTTCAGGATGGTAGCTAATCAGCAGAACTGGAAGGCAGAAAAATGGCAACTGCCGTAATAATAATAATTCAAACCAATAATTTGGCTAAAGGTGAAAGAGATGACAATTTCTATTATGAATGTATCTGATCCCCACCTGATCTTTAGGTAGAATTACAGAAAACGTGCGTCTGAATAATCCTCTAGTAGAACTTACCTGACATCCTAATGCTGCTCGAAGGAAACCCAGAACTGTAGGTGAAGCAGGAGCAGCTCCAGTAACAATCATCCTAACGCAACCACCCAGGCTTGCCTGTTAGATAAACACAATTTTGAAATACAACGGAGCATCATCTTATCATTGATTACTTTGAGAAAATACCGACATTCTCCATATAAGCAACCTTACTCCCCACAAAGGTAATTCCATCTTTGCTATTTTTTTCAGACCTTCCCAAAAACTTTTTGCAGGGAGCATTGATAAATATGCGACTCCAGAAGTTCTGGCACCAAGAATGGTAGGAGACTTGGCTTTCTGTTTTCTGTTTTGCTAGGCTTCTCTGAATCTGGCTCAGAGCCACATTTAACTGGAGTGGTATATAAGCCCTGGTAATACAATCATTAAAAGAAAGGTGTCTACAGGAATGGTGTGATTGTCCACAATGTGCACAGACAAAGGTCAAAGGTCTGTTCATGTTGATTAACTAATGTCTGAGACGTAAGCTCATTGCTGCTTGCAAGATAAATTTTGCTACAATTCCAAATGCCTGAATACAGGTAATCCTCAAGTTAGGATGCTAATGGAGCCTGCCCAGCACAATTGTAAATCATGTTGGTAATAAAGCAGGTCAGTCATGTGACCAACCCGATTTTACAACCTTGCAGTGGTTTTAAATTAAATCATCACAGTTGTTAAGTGAATCTGCAGTTGTTAAGCAACTGCCACAGTCATTAAGCTAATCAATGGTTAGCTATGGATGCGGTTTTGCCAAAAGCTGGAAGTAAATGCCGATTTTCGGCAAAAACATCATAAAACATGGTCACATAACTGCAGGATGCTGCAAACAACTGTAAATGCAGTCCAACTGCCGCGTGCCCGAAGTGCAGTCATGTGCCAACGGGGAAGGGACCATCAGGACGTTCAATGCAAATCCCAAGTACCTCCCATAGGAACATCAGAAAGTTGAGGACTACCCGTATTTTGCTTGCATATTATTGGTTCCTACAACACTTTTCCCTCCAGTTCTGCTGGAAAGAGCTCAGTTCACATAAAAAACAAGAAGTAGGGAAAGCAGTTACTATATATTGTTTAGATTAGCAGAATATGGTTGAAATCATGGAGGGACCCATTTTTTAATGAGACTCAAAGACGATTTAAATATGTGAACTGTATTTCAGGACTTAATGTACTTTCCAATCCTCATTCTCTAGTACTGTCATCAAGATCCCCATATCTGCTGAAAAGAATCAGTAATAATTCAAATCTTGCCGCACACAATTCAAATAAATAAATAAAAAACAAAGATAAAAGTAAATTAGCTAAGCAATCCACCAGAATAAATATTTGGGGAATGGGAAAAGAAGGGCAATTTTAAAAAATGGAAAATCTCCTTCCTCCCATAGCAAATTCCTGCACGTTTCTACCCTAGATGTGATTTAAGATTTATTTGCACCAGTTTGCACCAAATAAAAAAAATGACTTGATTATAACCAAGCTATTTTCCCATTTTTATCACCTGAATTCAGTATATGCTCTGGGCTTCACCCATTCCTACATTTAAGCTAGCTTTTTTAAATGCCTTGAGAAACATTCAGGGTAAATTGCATCCCTATTGTGAGTGACTCTCACAAGATCCAGTTTTTAATAAAGTCTTACCTGTATTTTGTTAAAGAATAATATATCCCACACACTGTCATTTCTAACAACTCCACTTTGAACTTCTGCTTTTTTACGATTACCAGCAAATTCAAGAAGCCAGCGTTTCACAGGAGTGTCTGCTTGACTAAAAATCTACAAAGAGGTGTAAAAGAACAAAGAGAAAAGCAAGAAAAATGACAAGACACAAATGTATTACTTGTATAAGCAGACTTGACTCTACAAATGTCTTATTTTCCCATTTGATTCAATTGTATCCAATTCTCAGGAACTTTATGGACAAATCCCTGCAGTTCTCTTGGCAATTATTTTAGAAGTGGTTTGTTATTGCCTCCTTTCTAGTGCTGAGAGAAAGTGACTGGCCCAAAGCTGGCTTTGTGTCTAAGGCAGGATTAGAACTCATGGCATCTACTGATGCCTTAACCATTAGACCAAACTGGCTCACACAATTGTCATTAGTTGTATACAATTTCTGGAATCAATAGTAGCTGCCACAAAAAGCTATTAGGAAAAGGCTAATCTATTACTGTTTGAATTATACTCTATTTAACCTCATTCTGCAAGGAAATTAAATAACTGAAATCTAAATGGAGATTAAGATATTTTGAGAATTTCTAGATGTTTAGTTTGGCATAGTTATACATAATTATTTGGGAAATTATGGCAACAGAATAAAGAGGCATCTGGTAACTGCAGAGAAATTCTCAGCTCTTAAAAGCCAATTGTGGCTGATCTTTATTTTTATTACTGTCATATAAGGTAGCAATTATTCCAACTCTTCAGGATAAATCACTAGAATCATATTTTATACACACTTTCACATACAAAAAGATAAAAGAATTGAAGTGAACTTTATTTATTTTGCATTAATCATTCAACAAAACTATATACTGCCTGTCAAATGCATGCATATTTGTATACAGCTAGTCTTCAACCTACAACCACAATTGAGCCCAAAATTCATGTTGCTAAGCGAGACATTTGTTAAGTGACTTTTGCCCCATTTTACAACCTTTCTTGTCATTGTTGTTAAGTGAATGTGCAATTCTTAATTTAGTAACACGGTTGTTAAATGAATCTGGCTTCCCCATTGACCTTGCTTGTCAGAAGGTCACAAAAGGGGATCACATGACTCTGGGACACTGCAATCGTCATAAATGTGAGTCAGTTGTGAAGCATCCAAATGTAAATCCTGTGACCATAGGGATGCCGCAACGGTCATAAATGTGAAAAACGTTCATAAGTCACTCTTTTAAGTGCGGTTGTAACTTTAAACGGTCAGTAAATGAACCATTGTAAGTCGTATACGAATATACTGCAATAACAAGTACATTAAAATGCAGGCTAAAATAACATTGAACAATAGCTCCGTAGATATCCATATGGATTGAGCTAGCAACACAATGCTGCTTTTGTCATTCTGATGAAAGTTTTCTTAGACACCCATTGGAACCAGAATCAAAATCCTGATTTTCAAGTTCTCTTCCCTACTGTATTTGAAAATCATTATACAATTATAAAATAAGGTACACAAATTCTGTATCAGTGATAACAGACTGAAGTAATTAAAGTAAGCAATATCTAGCCACTCAAAGTCCAACATTAACACCACATGACAAGAAAAACAGTTATGGCATCACTAATAAACACACCCGAGCATAAGATCATGTTTTTCCTTTAATTTGCCAACACCGTAAGAAGTACCTTATCGTACATCCTGTTGAGTAGCCTTGGTACAACAGGAAAGATGGTAGGACGCAGAGCTTTCATGTCATCAGACAGCAAGCGAATATCCCCTTGGAAGAAGCCAATTCGTCCCCCGTGACAATACACTACAGACTGTAACGAAGGAAAAGGAAAGAAATTAATTCCTGTTTTTACTCAATAGGCCCCAAATGTGCCAATATGCCCCAGATAAAACCCATATAGTACTCCTCAAGCATCTTTCTTATTGGTGATACTGCAAAGTTACTATTAAATAACTCCCGATAAGAAGGTCCTATCCAATAGTCTTGGCGAAGTCATGTGCATAACAGAACAAGTGTCTCATGTTCTACCATTAGGGGGCAGATGATTCTATCAAAGAATCCAAATCTGCTTCCTTGCAATACTGATTTACTCAGAAAGCCAGCAGGGATGGGTGATGGCTATCCACTCTATATTTTAAGTTCTCTTGACAAAGAAATTCCATTTAAAAATTCAGCACTAGTTGTAGGACAAACAACTAGTTGTGAAGTTTAGGAAAGACAATCTCTGGAAGAGAGGTAGTTTGTTACAAGTTGTAAGTTGTAGGTTTGAAAAATCAACTTTAAAAGAACTGAGAATTAAAAGTGTGCTTTTCCAAGTGAAGCAGTAAAATATATTTTAAAACAACAAACAACCTTCTGGAGTAACTGAAATTTTAGGTTTAAAGCAGTCACTGGCAGGACTTGTATGTAATTTTTAACCACGATTAAACTATGCAGAAAGAACCTAGTTTCTCTTTAATATTCTTCTTAGAATCAAGGGGGCGGGATCAAAGTTCTGTTTTAGATTAATAGCAATAGCACTTAGACTTATATACTACTTCACAGTGCTTTACAGCCCTCTCCAAGCAGTTTACAGAGTCAGCATATTGCCCTCAACAATCTGGGTCCTCATTTTACCAACCTCGGAAGGATGGAAGGCTGAGTCAATCTTGAGCAAGTTGGGAAATTAAGTGCAATTCAGCATGTTTATGAATCTTAAATTAAGGATAATTGTCACTATAATTAGTGGAAAGAGCTTCAAGCCATAGTTTGTGGAAATGGTTTGTTTTCATGAGTTGAATAGGACAGGGCATGGGTGAAATCAGGCATAGGTGAGTCATTCTTATAATGCTATACTATGATTCAGTACAGTGTTTTTCAATCTTGGCAACTTTAAAATGTGTGGATTTCAACTCCCAGAATTCCTCAGCCAATATGCTTGTTGAAGTCCAAACATCTTAAAGTTGCCAGGTTTGAAAAACACTGACCTAGTAGCACATCTGGGCCATCCCATTGCCTAGTCATCCCTTTTTTATTGTTCAGCAGGAGAAAATGTTGGCTTCCACTGACACTGAGGCCTTACCTGTACCATTCGCTCAAACATGTGTGCTAAAGGCAAATAGGAAATGTGTACATCCTCATATGTAGGAGACCACTGACTCTGGAAAAAAAAACACAACAGGGAGCCCCACAAGGCCTGTGTCAGTCTAGGCAGTTTCTTACCTGTATCACTCTCTCAAACATGTGAGCCAAAGGTAGGAACGAGATGAGTACATCGTCCTGTCTCGGAAAGATCACTTTCTGCAGATGAAGGGCATGGGAGACAGAAAGGAAAGAAACACTGACAGGAAGACACAACAAGAAAGTCATAAAACAATAAAAAGAAAAATGGCACCAAGAGGAGCAAAAGGGGGGTAGAGATTATTACGTGAGAAAAGAGAACAGTGTTTGAAATAATGCGTTAGGCCACGACACCAATGGAGCTATGTTAGCAGGAGTGGTAAGTAACACAAGGGTGTAATGCAGAGAGCTCTCTCCACTGTACAGGGCACCAAAGGTGTCCGTTCCTAATCATAACACCAAAATGACAAAGCGTGCATCATATTATCTATCACTGGCACAAATCCTGCCCTTTCATATTTGCATCATGACAATTATGCAATTGTGCAATTATGGAAGGAATGGAGTTTGCATCATGGCACATATTTTATCCCTCTGTCCAACACCCCCCCCCCAACCTTCTCCTGACACCTTGGCAGGGTCTGTGTGCTTTGAGACCTATGATCATGCCTCTATTTCAAGTGTCTCTGATGCCCACTCAAAATGCCTGCTCCCAAAAACACTTCGGGTATTTTTGCTAAAAATGTTAAAAAGTGCCTCTTTTTAACATTTTCCACAAAATTGACCAATTACTAAGCCACAAGTTCAAGTGTCAACACCACATGGGTTAGGAACATATTCGAGACCAAGTCAAACCATTTAGCTAGCAGACACTCTATTTGTAATGGAAAAACAGGATGTTCATTTATTTATAGAAACATCCATCTATTTATTTACTGAAACATTATTATTAAGATAATAAGATCTCTTTTCAGCATAAGCCCCTAGAGTTGCTCTAGTAGGGAGTGGGTAGCATAGAAATAATAAAATAAATAAAATGAAATAATAAAGTAAAACAAAGCAGCTAGCATTTGGACAATTACAATATCAGATTGCAAGACTTATCCTTATCCTCCAGAAGAAGGAAATCTGTGGCCTATAATAACTGTTTAATCCCCAGGATCAGCTATAATCTACAAGTAACAGATCAGTCACATATCGAGACTGGGCTGAAAAGGGTTCCTATGAAATCCTGGATAGTTGGAGCTAAGTAATGATTTATGTTGTGCTTCATTCTGGTTTAGTGCACTACGTGAATCCATCCATAATAGGTTAGTAGTATGTCTCAACAAGGCCACTACAGCTTGTTTAATAAAACACAGTTAATCTGATTGAACCCAATTAGCATAAGGCAATCTCTGAGTCATAAACAGAATATAGCATGTGTTGCTTTTATGAGGATAGGGTATAACACAAAATTCATAGCCAAGTAAATTCTGTTTATCAGTCAAACATTAAAGGGATGGGAATACTTCCAACTTTTTTTTTAATATCATGTTATAAAATTAACCTTGCAATCTTGCTTTTTGGATGCCTGTTCATGCTTCCATGCTTTAAATTACATGGATTCTGTTTGCTGCTCTTCTCACAAAATAGAATGGACTCCCTTTCCATTTCTATTTTTTCTTTAAAATGACTAATATTTTTTTAAATATATTTTTCTATTTTCTAATGCAGAAAATCAATTTATGTATACTGTGGATCGAGCCATTATCAGCCGGGAGCTGAAAGAGCTGGTAGGAGAGAAAGTAACATCTGAATTTCTCTGACCCATTTTAAAAAATGAAGACTTACAGTATACCTGTTCTTGAAATGGACAACAACAACATTTAATGGTTATGGTTCTAAAGTCATTTTCTTTTCCCCAAACTGTTGTCTGCACTTGATCCAAATTTAGTCATGCTTCAAAAAGACCACTCAAAGTAACTTAAGTTTTAAGGCAATGTTAACTAGTTACACTGATTTCAGTGTGTCTGCCTGAACCATGCCCAAGCCTCAAGTTGGAATGATTCTTTGTTTGTTTGTTTACCCACCCTTCTGACTAGGAATTTTTTTTTCTTAAATTCCAAAAGCACAATTGGATTTTTGCTACTATTAAGCATTAATTCAGTCTCCTAAGAGAGTTTCCTATCTTGTAGATGTTTCTATTTCCAAAATTATATAGCTCATTTTGCTATCAGGTTTTAAAGTAAATAGAGTATTCACCTCTGTCACTTTCAAAAAACCTGAAAAATCAGCCACCACATTTCCATGAGTCAGCATAGCACCTTTTGGGTTACCTGGAAAATGGAGGAAGAAGCATCTTATCAAATAAACATTCACATTTGCCAGCTAGGAAACATGGGCAAAGAAGTCAGCACCAGAGAATTCTTTCAAAATCTGTTTCTTATTTGCTAATATGAATTGATCTTTGACAGGATGTGCACTGTCAGTCTTTAAATGCTTGCTTAGCACTTAGAGTTTAAGAAGTTTTCACTGCTGCAGTATCAGTGAAGGCAAGATGGGTCAATCAAATAAGTGACTTCATATGTACACAAAGGGACCCTACCAGATATTTCCTATGAACAATTATTGTTCTGATGTTGAAACTTGGTTCCCATAAGCTTTCCCTTCACTGAACTAACAGTGACATCTCATCATCTACATTAGGAACGAACAGCTCCCATCTCTGTCCCTCATTTAAGGACATCATTTCCACCACAATAACCCTTTGGAAAACATACCCAATTGGTGGAGGGTGCTAAACAAGGAGCCCCAGGCAGGTCTGCCCATCATTTCTCAGATGCTTGTCCCAAAGGTGCTTTTTCAGGAGGCAACTGGACTTCCTTGTTTTTCCTTCTGAAGATATTTCGCTTCTCATCCAAGAAGCTTCTTCAGTTCTGACAGGATAGTGGGGAATGGAGGGATTAGGATTTATACTCCTTGCAGACAGCTGGTAATTTGCATTACCAAAATGCAAAAAAAAACCCCAAAACCACAACAACCCCCCCACCAAGAAAGTCCAGTTGCCTCCTGAAAAAGCACCTTTGGGACAACCATGACCTGGATGACTGACAATCTCTACAGACTTCTCTGATGCTTGTTTTCTTCTTTTTGCCAATTCCCTTTTCCTTCAGTATGAGGCTAGCGCAAACTTTTAAAATCAGGCTGAGGATGCTCTACTATAATCACTCATATTTTAAACATAATATATTTGAAATCACCTTTTTTTGTTTCAGAGCTATCTTTGAAAACTATCAGCTTCTACCAGGGTTCAAATGCTGATTGTATTAGAGCTTTGTATAGAATCTGGAACTTAATACAGTCTTTCCACATCAGTGTCAGGTCGTCTCCTACAACCACAGCCAATTCTCCTACTGCTATCTGATGGACAGCGACCAAGATGTTTTCCTTCAAATATTTATAGACTTGAAAGTATTAAGGAATGCATTAAATAAATGTAGTGTTTGAGGGTAGGTAGAGATGGCAAGATGATTACTCCCAACCAAGGACATTTCTTCAAAAGGAGAGGCAATGAAATATGCTTTAAAAATCCAAGTATATGACATTTGGCTTCCGCTTGTTCCCATTTTATTTTCTAAAGATCTTTTCTTGCTGTATTTAACTTAAGATAAATTTGAACTCATGAGGTCAAGTTCCAAAACACTAAGTGAAAAATAGATTATGTATTTAAAAATAGATGTTTCCAAATGTATATCTCATATATTGAGCAGATAGATTTAGAAAAGAGATAATGAAAATATCTGAATTAAGTACATTCTACCATAGTAGAGAAAAAAGGCATGTATAAGCATGATTTTTCATTTGTCAAATTAAATAAATCAAAACACAAATCAAAGCTAGTGTTATCAAAATCCAAGTAGCTAAAATTTCAAAATTTTAATAAATACGTTTTTGCAGAGAAGGAAATAACCCTTTCATTCCTCATGTATTTGACTGTTCATGGGATATTTAGATACCTTGCCCTCTTCAAACTGGTTGGAAATTGCAATTTTTATACAAATAGCTCCAAGTCAAAAATAATGAAATAAAATAAGAGTAAAATAAATAAAAGATCAAGGGGGAAATATTTAGTAAAGTCACTCTAGGCAGAGTTCAAAGATCTTTGAATACAAGATTTTAATTCTAATATCTACTGGAGCTGAAGTTAAATTCACAATGGGCCACGTGAGTCATTCCATCCTTGAATATAACCAGTTATTTACCAGTATAAATGTTTTAACTTTTCAAAATATATCTCATCAGTCAGGGTGATAAGCACTTTGTATTTATATAAAGCATTATGTTTTTGTATCCCCCCAAAATATTATAAAATATGTAAAAGTAATCAAAATTAAAATGTACACATTTCTATTTACAAACATTTTAAATGGGTCTAAAAAGAGTTAAACTATAAACTATATTTATGTTAAATTTGAACAGCATTAAAGTGATAAATTTTACCTGTGGTACCACTAGTAAAGCAGACAATTGATAGATCTTCTGGGTGAGGAGGCTAAAAAAAATATCGTAAGAATAAGAAATACAGTTTCTTGCATGAGATTTATCAGTTTCAAAAACAGAGAAATAATATTATCATTTTTAATGCAATCATTTCCATAGGGTGTTGCTCACTTTCTTTTTCTCCCCCAAATCTGGTTCAAAATAAAGATAGACCTTATTTAACAACTGTCCTATTTAGTGAACGTTCAAACTATAGTGGTACCTCAGTATGCATCATTAATTGGTTCCGAGAGGTTTGATGAGTTCCAAAAATGATGAGTACCAAACAATTTTTCCCCATAAGAAATAATGTAATGAGTTACAAGGCAGCCAACACCAACAAGTTCCAGCTTGTGTGTTGAGTACCAAACAAACGATGAGTACAAAATTTTTACGTCAGAATGCACTGAGTACCAAATCTGATGACTTTGAAAGCAACTGAGTACCAAGGTACCACTATAAATGATGGCATAGAAAAAGTAAAATTTTAACCGATCCCTACACTTACAACTGTTGCAGGGTTTCTACAGTCATGTAGTTGAGATTTAAAACCACGGCACTTAGCAATGGAGTTACCAGTCCCAATTGGGGTTGTATGCATATACTTTTTTGAGAATAGACCATTATCTTACACTACAGAATAGACCATTATCTTACACTACAATTGTATGCATCTTTATTTGGGGCTGAGCTGGACAAAATCTAAAGAACTCCCTGGCATCCCTGTTTGTAAGACAGCACAGACAGGAAGTCAGCCTTTATCACAGACTGATAACTATGCTGAGGCTGTCATCCTGTCTTCATCTGCATTGTACACACATGGGCGGGGGTAGAGTAGCTCTGTATGTACTCTGGAAGGTGAAACTCCTATCTCAGCATTGGACTTGAAGGTGAGGGAAACTTCTGAATAGGACTGATAGGTTATCAGAAACCTAATATCTTCAGAATCCATGGTTTTTGTTGCTTTTAATTCTCAGCTTAAACTTTGTTCAGGAAAATAGTCAGAGGGGCATTTCTTGGAATCACCAAACTGAATAATTTCTATTCAGAAGAATGGAAGTCATTCATCTTGCAAATGTCTGTCACATCTCCCACTCTTATGTTAATCCTTTTACCTGAAGATTACAGAAACCGAAATTCAGCCATTTAGATGCCAAATTCTGATAATGTAATATCAGGTATTTTGGGAGTGGGGAGAAGCGCAGGGAGTATTAATTATGGGAATAAGAGAAATTCACCTCCCTGGTGTTTTCTGTTCCCAATTCTAGATAGATAGATAGATAGATAGATAGATAGATAGATAGATAGATAGATAGATAGATAGATAGATAGATAGAT
>JANHFL010006687.1:0-25010 GCA_032468155.1 Oxyrhabdium leporinum | reverse complement strand
GAAGAGTAAGGTCTTCAGCTCCCGGCGAAAGGTCTTCAAATCCGGGAGCCTCCGAAGTGCGGGGGGTAGTTCATTTTTTATGTAAGACCCTGACTCTCTTAACATTTATCTTTTTTTCTATAACCGTGATGGCGAACCTATGGCACATGTGCCAGAAGTGGCACGCAGAGCCATCTTTCTGGGCACGCTGTCGCCTGTTGCTCTTCTGGGTTCCGGTGCGTGCATGCGGGCCGACTAGCTGGTCTATGCATGTGCGGGAGCACCGGAAACTGAAAGAACAACTCCCTGGCACATGCTTCCTGTTTCCGGCCAGAAACCGGAAGACCAGATGGTTGGCATGCACACGCGCGCTGGAAACTGGACGCTCAGCTTCCCGGCGTGCGCATGCTTTTCCGGTTTCCAGCGCTCCCCCATGCATGCTTGGCAGCTTAAAGGTTGCCAAAAGGTTCACCAACACTATTCTATAATATTACAATGAGTTAATCAAAATTGGCTTCCATTCTAAATAATATCCCATTGGTTTGGTGTGTCTTATAGCATAATCAATATTCATGAAAGCCATGGTGCAGCTGCTTTATGTCAGAAGGAGTGGTAAGGACTTTTACTAGTAATAAATTTTATTAAGAGGCACAAGCTTTTTTCCGTGATCATCTGATTCATCAGATGTATGAAATTAGTTGGAAAAGGTGCTATCAGACTCCATGGAGTCACACAGCTCTCCTCCTACAAGTGTTAAGGTATAATTTCTATTCATTAATTTCATTTACAGACGATGGGTACATAAGCTGTTCAGAGTCAGCAATTTTTAGTATGGGCTGTTGGTCTGAGCTCCGAGCTTGGCAATTTAGTTGCAAACGTTTCATTACCATTCGAGGAGACATCGTCAGTGTGCTTTGACCTGTGTTCATGACGAGCACAATTCAAAGCACACTGACGATGTCTCCTTGAATGATGATGAAACGTTTGCAATCAAATTGCCGAGCTCAGACCTCAGACCAACAGACCAACTACCAACTTGAACTACTTATATTCAAATACATTTTTACTATTGACAGTAGCTCATTAAGAATAAATAATCAATATTTCTCTGTAATTGTGGGCTTTCTATCTGAACATAAATTGTCTAAATAGGTTTTAAAGTTTTAGGGGGTAAACGGGGTTTTAGAGGATTTTTATATTTTTATATTATTGTGTGAACCGCCCCGAGTCCTCGGAATGGGGCGGTATATAAATTAAATAAATTAAATAAATAAATAATAGATTAAAAATTCTGTAAATTAGCTAAAATAGCCACTCAATTATCAAAGATTCCAAGAGAACTTTTGTGGCCCTACAACTGAAAAAATAAGAGAGAATTGTTTCCTAATTGTGATAAAAAATGTGTATTCAATATTTATGCTATTATAGCAGTAAAATACTATGTGTATTTAAAACTAAGATTAGTCCCTGTAACTGTCCCAATGGTAAGTTCAAGGACACTCAACAACAAAGTTTAACTGCCCCAAAGACTGAATCATCATCTAAATACAATTACTTTATCCAAGCACCTACATCTGTTCTCAGTAGAATTGGGAGTTTTGTAGACACCGTAACATTATTTTTGCTTAAAAAAAAATTCAGTATCATCAAAGACTTTCTTTCAAAAACTTACCAGATATATTAAAACCCCTTCTAAAAACTTCATACATGGTCCTTGCATCATCATAGTAATTAGTTAGCAAATGGGTATTGTCACCAATTACAGATCTCCGTGCCCCATTCCAGCCCTACAATAAAATATAGATAAGTGCAGATCAAGAATCTTTAAAGGGGAAACAATACTGGTAGTCCTCAACTTACAACAGTTTATTTAGTGACCATTTGAAGTTACAACAGCACTGAAAAAGGTGACTTATGACCATTTGTCACACTTATGACCATTACAGCATCCCCATGGTCATGTGATTTACATTTGGATGCTTGACAACTGGTTCATATTTAAGATGGTTGCAATATCCAAGAGTCATGTGATAACCTTTTGTGACCTAATGACAAGCAATGTCAATGAGGAAGCCAGATTCACTTAGCAACCATGTTATTAACTTAACTGCAATGATTCACTTAAGAAATGTGGCAAGAAAAGTCATATGATAGGGAAAAACCTCTTAACAAATTTATCACTTAGCAACATAAATTTTGGACTCAGTTGTGGTTGTAAGTCAAGGACTATCTGTATACCATACAGGTGTATTATATCTGTAGCTAGATCCTGATTCCAGTTTCTGGAAGTTTACGGAAGCCATTAAAATTGCACTGTGAAATAACACAACTTTGCTTAACATATTTTAGTCATCAGACAAACTGAAATCTATATACCAGTTTGCTCAGATTCACCATTAGTAATTCTGAGCTTCCTTGTCTCTTAAATGTCTCTCCAGGTATCAAAATGTAGGTTGCATGCTCCTCAATGTAAGACACTGGCTTTGTACTTTACAATATTAAAGCCGTAGTAGCACAGTGATTAGAATGCAGTACTGCAGGCTATTTCTGCTGCCTGCCAGCTGCCTGCAAATTGGCAGTTCGAATCTCACCAGACTCAAGGTTGACTCAGTCTTCCATCCTTCCGAGGTGGGTAAAATGAGGACCAAAACTGTTGGGGGCAATATGCTGACTATAAACTGCTTAGAGAGGGCTATAAAGGCACTGTAAAGCAGTATATAAGTCTAAGTGCTATTGCTATTGCTATTATTATGTAAAATTTGAGTGAGGAGACTATGTAACACATCAATAGTATTTTATTAATTACTAGGTTCGGTGTTAGAATATGTGCACAATTCCTTTGTTTTAACTGCTGGGAAATGCACTGCTAAAACGCTTATGACAAGCAGATCTGTAAATATTTTTCCTTACTGTGCCTCAGGTAAACCCCCAAAGTCCAAAGATAAAGTGAATTCACCATCCATCTGTGCATGGACAATATATATATATGAACTGGAATGTATCTGTGTTTATCCACTCACATCCACACCAGGGAAATACTCCCCCCAAATGTTGGCTTACACTGTAGGCTTATCTTTAATTTATAAAATATGAAGACCATTAAATTTATCCATGATAATAGAATAAATAACTAAGTTTAAAAAAAAAAAAAAACCATTCTGTTTGAATATTGAAATTTACATAGAGAGATTGTGTAGCTCAGGAGGGAAAAAAGTAACCAGGCTGAAGCATGGACCAATCTCGGTTTTGATGCCCAAAAGATTCTTTCTCTCAAAAGAATCGATTCTTGAACACTCCATGTCTACAGCCTGGGTTTTAAAGAGTAAGTATTGTGGCACGGAGAGTCATAGGAATTGCTCAGCCAAGGAATTCCTCAATCTATCAATAACTGAGGGGTATCTCCAGATAAACTCAAATTTTCAAAATTCTAATGCTATTAAGAAACTTAAATTCAAATATGACTTAATAAATATATTATGGTTGCAAGTATTGAATGTGCAAAAAATTAGTAAGGAATGCAAAATAATTTCAGTGGAGTATCCGGAATTTGAATAGTGCTTCTAAAACTGAACGTTATCCCTTTAGATATTTTTCATTTAAAAATTGTAGAATATTCCTTCAAGAATCAGCTGCAGATATGAAATATACCAGGAAATGAAGAAATCCAGTATCAAATAATTTGAAACTTTAAACTTAAAATAAATTCAAATATGACTATAGAAGAAGAAAATGTTCAGAAAAGTTGTTGCTATAGACAAAACCTCTGTGGTCTAGCATTTTGTTTTCAAAATGGCCAATCAACTTAGGTGACTGTTAAAAGGGTATACAAAATGTGAAGCTTTTCAAACTGGAAATGCCTTTTTTGAATTTGAATCAGTTGATTTGTGTTGAAAACAATGTCAGGCATCAAACACTTCCAGAAGGCCATCTTGAATGCAAATGAACAGTGTAGAACTCAAAACAATTCCTTCAAAATGACTGAATTCGGGTCATTTCAAATTTAAACCATTCAAATTTGAAATATTTTGCACTTCACTAATAGTGGCACTAAATAAAGAAGGTGCCTTCATAATTTATCATTTATACACACACACACACATCCATCCATCCATCCATCCATCCTATAGTGGAATGCTGTAGTTAGGAACTGAGGACAGAAAAACCTGGGTTCAAACTGCCACTCAAACACAAAACTCTCTAGGTGAATGTAGCCAGTTACTCTCAGCCCAGCCAATCTCTCAGTGTAGGAATAAAATGAGGAGAGATATAATAAGCTCCAGAAATTTAAGATAAGCTGTGATGAATTCCTGGAGGAAAGGCAAAAAGCAAATAAATATTAATCTGATTGCTGAGATGAAAAATGGTATGTTAAATTGTTGTTATTGTTTTAAATCTATATATGGTTTTGTTCTTTTTGCCAAATTTTCCTCTCTAGTTGAACCATCTCCATCTTACCGAATGCTTAATGTTTTTCCTCAAGAAAAATGCCAGATATATTCTGGATTAAACAACCCAATTAATAAAGCAATAGATCAACAACATACAAACTACAATTACTCCATTATTTCATGGGCATGGAACATCTCAAAATAACATTTTTGAATAACCAAGTTAACCCTCCTAAGCACAATTAAATAATGTATATGTACCATTGCCATAGGAAATGAAATACATTTTAAATGAGGCAATAATGAAGATTCTCAGATACTATAAAAGGAATCTCAATAGCTTAATTAGTTTGTTTTGTCTGTGCTTTTACAAATATGTCTCCAAGGACACAGCATATTTCAAACAAATAAACAACAAAAAAAATCTTAAGAGAATTGATTGCATCATCTATGTTATTCAGGAAACCTAACCAGTAAAAATGTCATTAATATGTAGTGCCATCTTTTTCAAAGATATTTTTTTCCTGAATCAGACTTCAATTCACCACATTCTGCTATAATCAATTGGCTTATCAACCAACACCAAGCTAATTAAATACTGAAGTATTATTTGGATTACCACTAATGATTTCTTCTAATAAGCAGATAATAAGAGACAGAACCTTAATTCATACAGTTCACTCTCACTCTTCTCCTGACAAGTTTTTCTCCTGAAAATCTTGTTAAAACAATATTTGATTAAAGAATCAAGTCATCTATTAAACAGACAAATACATCATCACACAAAGAATGCATCCTATAAAATACATACTATGAATCACCTGCAGACTCTTTTCATGTAACTAAACATGAACTTCACATTTTGTAGAACAGCATGTCCCTCGCAACTAGGATCAGAAAAGCCTCTCTGGGCCAGCCATTATTAGATGGACAGGCCAGAATATTTACAACTCTACTTATGGATCAATGCAATAAATGGAACAGCATCTGCTAATAAAAATACTGCTCAGAAAAGGCATGTTATAAACTTTAATTCTATCAAGATAATCCTCACCTCAATTTCTTCTGATTGCATTAGGAGATCACATGGTGGTTTTACCGCTTTGGGACGGTTGACAAGCCAATATGCAATGATAGCTGCAAAGGCACCAATGCCTACCAAAGTAGAAGCTGGCAAGCTTCGGAAAAACTGGCTGAAGTCTTCAAATTCTGGAAGGCGTAAATTCCTTAGAAGTTCTTGTGCTTGCATCTTTTCAAAGACTGAAATGGTCACCTCTGCAGAATCCAGAGAAGAAATGATGAAATTAAGTTGACAAGGTCTAATAATTGTAGAGCAGAGAAAGGATGTTCCATAAAGTTGAAGGCCAAAATTCAACTTACAATTTCAGCATAATAAATCACAGTGCAATTGTTAAAATGTTCCCAGACTTAAATCAGTTAAACAGAAGCTGAGGGCTGACCTAAACATTACTTTTAAAATGGATTGATTACGTGCCATCAAGTTGGTATCAATTCTTAGTGATTACATAGATTTTCTCCAGAAACTTTCAAAATAGGAATATAACTTTCTATTCTGACATCTATTATTATTATTTTTATTATTATTATTTTATATTTATATACCGCCCCATTCCGAAGACTCGGGGCGGTTCACAGCTTTTATTAAAAAACAATATAGAATACAAGTTTAAAATTAATTAAAAGGAATTAAATTATTAGCATTAAAAGGAATTAAATTATTATAACAAGACAAGAAGCAATTGATGGAAACTAACCAAGCAGAGAAGAAACCTAGAACTAAGAAGAAATTTCCTGACAGTGAGAACAATCAACTACTAATAGAACAGCTTGCCTCCAAAAGTTGTAGGTGTTCTGTGTTCTATGGTTGGTCCTTTCAAACCTTATGAGGTTTCAAGCCACTGTGAAGTCAGTGTCTTATTTATTTGTTTGTTTATTTATTACATATTTACACTACCAAATCTGGAGCTGTGTTGATTTGCAATATACAGAAATATAAAACAGATATATAATTACAACTGCCGATCAATAAAAGCAATGAAGTAACAATCACATGCGCCAGTATAATTAATCATGGCAATAGAGCACTGTACTTCAAAAGCCCCGTGGAACAGTCCTATCTTGGCAGCTCTAAAAGAATGGGAAAATATTGTCTGAAGATTCCCACAGTTCTCATTTCCCATATCTGGGGAATACAAAGCATCCCTAACAAAAATGTGCACATAGGATGGGTTAATTCTACTCTGAGGAAGTATCCTGAACAAACCAGGGAACTACAGTAAGAAACCCCTGGGAGGTAATGCAATGACCACAATAAGAGTCACAAGATTGAAGTGGTCCTTACACACTAGCAAACAGGCTTCTGCCATTTGAAACAATTATATTTTTTTTGTTCTATAAAGCACATTGCAGCAGTCTAGTCAATGAACTTCTGATTCCCAGAATATATTCTGCTTCACAGTATTTCCAAGAAAAGAGAGAAATAGGACATTTGCCATTCAATTGCCAGTCTTTTTATGTATGTATGTGTGTGTGTATGTATGTATGTATGTACGTCTAAATTTAAAATTGGGAATACAAAATTGGGAAAAAGAAAAAGGAAGAAAAAACTAATGAACATCAAACACTGACAATAAATATAAAAACCATGTGTACAAAATATAATAAATGACAAATGTATTATTAGCACTAAGGTTACATATAAATTGTCCACCCTGGTTGAATGCTGAAAAATATGTCTGATATATCTGATATAATCTCCCCCTTTATATAACAGGTCTACAAGTAATTAGAAACTTTCCCATTTAAGTTTAATAAAAATACTATGTTTCATTAAAAAAGTCACCTATGTGGAAATCTATCTAACAATTTGTCGACCCCATTATCTGTTCACTATATATAAAACAGTCAACAGGTAACCCAAGAATAAAACTAATCTTTGAAGCTCTCTCTTTATCCATTGATTACTGTATTTAATGCACAGAAAGTTCACAAACCACTTCCGATCTCTTATAAATTTTCTAATCCATCTCTAATCAATGCTGTTAATTTCACCATCTCTGCCAGTTCAGTAAATTTTAAAGTTCATTCTTCAACCGTCAGCATCCCTTTTTCTTTCCAATATCTAGCGTACAACTGCTAGTCTTTCTAAGTAAAATAATGTATACAGCATACTAGCTCTAGATTATTGTGTATGCGTGGTAACACCTCTCCTGTGACAACAAACTCTTACCAAGTGAAGATGCTGTCAAAACAAATTCATTTCTTTGATGCCATAGTCTATGTAATGTGATGTTTTTCATTTTGAATATTAAATCTTGGTAAAAATACTGCAAAACGATGACAAGATATGACAGTTTTCCTAGACTGCATATTAAGTATGTAGAGCTTCAGTGTGAGAAAAACTACAGAACTGTGTACAGAGGATAGTTGATAAATGTCCATTTTCAGTTTTTGAAATGATTCCTTGAAAAAAAGGAAACAACAAAGTTTGTCAAGTAATTTGGTCAAATTCTTTATTATATCCTACTGTGATGTCCTTATTTTTAAACTCTTTAAATTAGGAAACACGGTGTATACATCCTTGTTGATTCTAAAATGAATTGAACTTTTGGCTGCTGTGCTTCTTTTGAGTTGAATAGAGAAAGAGAAAAAATTAACAGGGCATAACAAACCATGAACATATTGTAATGGGTACTAGTGCTGATCCTGTCTGTCTTTATGGCTACCAAGAAGGACCTATCAAACATAGGTCCTAATCTGCTGATGGAGCAAATTCAACCTCACAGATGTTTGTCAACATCATCATTGTATTCTTTCCATCATGCTAGGCTCCACCTTCCTACATGCTAGGCTCCACTTTCCTATTACTGCATTTGCATAGTTTTCTTGCAATTAGCAAACATCAATATTACTTATCAGCAGTTCATGGCTTCAGTTAAACATGCATTTTGTGTTCCAGTCCTCTCTACTAGTTGAAGCCTAAAACGAATCCTTAAATAGCTTGGAGATATTAGCCTATCTGTTTGAAGGAGCATCTTCCTCCATATGTTATAAGCTTGGAGCTCCAAAGATTTATTGCAGGTGTTGATCTGGGAAGATAACCTGTTGGAACTGAGTAGGGCAAGAGCTTTCTGCAAGATGCCCCAGATGTATGGAGTCCTCCCTCTCATTTCTACACTCAAGCCTTCATTTCCTAATAGTTTATTTTCAATTGAGAAATCATATAATGCAATATAAGGGGGTATTGCTCCCATTTATAGAATTTATATTGTGCTTTGATGTTTTAATTATTTTATTACTGTTGGGTTTCATCAATTAGAATTTTTACTTATAATAATTAATGGCTGACATACTGGAAGCAATGAATAATAAAGACATGTAAATAAATTAAGTAGATAACAGCAGAGAAATAAATGTTATTTATGCTATGCAATAATGTAACAAGCATAGGACAAATATAACTTCTCTCCAAACATACTACAACAAACTTACTATTCCTCTATATATAAGTGAAAATTAAAAAGATGTGTAACAACCAAAGTATAGGTGAAATCATTTCTCTGGGCTGAACCATAGCACTAGGGTTTAAATTATAATACAATTAAAAATATTTCAGAAATGAATGGCAAATTTGGTAAACCTAACCTTTGATGGTTATCATAGAGAAATTAAGAAGCAGAAAGGAGTTCCAATGACAGTAGTTGTCATGTCTCAGAAGTTTCACTTATGACCATCACATCAAGAAATCACTCTTTATTTCAGTTTCTCAGTTTTATTTCTTTACAAGTTAAGTTCCACCAAATGTTGGGGAGGGGATGCTTTTTCTTTGTTTATATTTTAATCGCAGTGTATCACTTCCTTCCCACCTCTCTTTCTTTCCCTGTTACTGGATAATGATTCTAAATAAAATTTCTTGGTTATTCTTCTTTTCTTTTATTAACCGAGGCAAGTAACTTACTCTAATTCTTACCCTTTTTGGTTTAATTCTTCTTAAGGAATGTAGGTCACTTTGTTAAGAGTTAATTGCATTTATAGAGGGGGATCAAATGTCATATGTTATCTTTTTTGTTAAAATGGCCTAAGAAATAATTGTTATTATTCATATAATAATACACCAGCAGAGGGACTATAATATACAGGTCTCATTACATTTCTAAAAGAGGCTACTAAGCACATATAAATAAACGTTCTTGCTGGAGGGAAATTTTGGGAACTGGCCCACAGAAGGAAGGTCCTGCCTTGTGACACAATCAAAAGCTCTTCATCTAATAATGAAACAACAAGGTAGATCTCTCCCCAGCCAAATCCAAAAACATGATATGAATTAAGATCTTTGATGGGAAACAGGTATTCCCATATCTGAGGATGGAATGGGACAACTCGGTGCAGCCAGTTCACTGCCACCAACTCACCACCACTAAGTCACCTCTGCCAACTGACCACCATTGCAGGACAACTCAACACAGCCAATTCACGGCAACAACACACTGTGAGTGGCTGGAGGGGGAGCTGGGGGAGCGAGCGAGCAGGTGGGCAGAATGCAGAACAGCAGCAGTGGCTGGGGGCTTCCCATTTTCACATGCCCTGCTGCCACCACTGCTGCGCCAAGCTCTCAGCCATTCAGAGTTCAGACAGTGGCAGTGTTTGGGCAGGGTGGGGAGGCGGTGGCAGCTAGGCACGTCCCATTTTCTCACCTGGTGGCAGAGGCAGTGGATACGAAAATGGGACACGTCAGCCGCCACCTCCTTGCCACCCATCACACCCACTGCCGAATGGCCTGAACACCGCCACCACTGAATATCCTGAACTCCGAACAGCACCGACCTCAGCCAGCCAGCAGCAGCAGCAGCAGTGGGGTGTGTGAAAATGGGACACCTTAGCCTGCACGGTCACCATCACCGCTCTGCACTCTGCCCCTCCCCCCGCTTTCCTGCCCGCCTGGCTCTCTCTCTGGTCACCAGTGGCAACTTGTCCCCAAGGCAAATTGGCCGTGCTGAGTTGTCCTGCAGCAACATGGCAGCAATGAGTTAGCAGAAGCAACTTGTGGTGGCAAGCTGGCAGCAATGAGCTGGCCATGCCAAGTTGTCCTAGACCCACCTGAGGAATATTAACAAGGGCCACTTAGTCCAGGGCATTTTTACTACACACAATTAAAAAGTGTCAAACTGCAAATATTAATAATGAATTAGCTGTCATGAAAGATCTCCTTAGCAAAGAAATAAATGCAGTCTCCAGTGTCTTTCACCATATTGAACTTTAAAACAAGCATCCAAGGGTTTTTCCTATCATTTTGCAGTTTGGCAGATAATAGTTCTAAAAATTCTCTATTCTGTTGTGCAACCAGACTAGGTCCTTTAACTACAGAGACATACCTGGGTATCACACTTTCCTGAGTAGCAGAAAAGGTATGGATGAACAAATGCCTCTTGGGAGTAGGGCTAAATTAAATCTTATATGGATGGCTAATGATTTGATGGTGTCCCATTTTTCTTTGACAAAAACAGTGAACCTTGAGAATTATGGAAAAGCAGGTGAAAGTAAAGATTTAACCTTTTTCCCCAATGCAATTCAATCACTCAGCTTGTACATAACAATGTTTCTCTTTGTTTCTTTGGGGTCACACAAAACTATTTTGTTTCTTTCAGCCAAATTAAAAACAACCAACAAAAGAACAAAGCTTTTCTCTAACAAATTATACGGTAGAGATCACAAGAGTAAAAATGCACAGCCAGCACCAAAACCTATTTCAAGGAAGCAAATAAATCTTGCTTGGATTTACAAAGAATAAAATATATGCATAATATTTGTGGTTCCAAGAATGCATCTTTCTGAAATTCCCAGTTTTCATTTTCTCACCCCATTCTTAAGGCCAACAATATTCAAATTCTACAGCAAGGGGTGAATAGAAGACTATTCAAGGTAGTAATTTTATTTCTTAATATTTCAGCTCCAGTCTTACTTCAGTAGCCAGTACAATAAAAGTGAGGGTTTACATACACTAAGAATAGCATTGCTACTTGGTAAGTATAGGCAATCAAGCAGTGGTGAGGAAGCAACTTTTCTGCTTCTTTATAAACAAAAAGCATCACAACTGTTTGCAGAAAATCCAAAATAATTTTCCACAATAGAAAAATAAAGAATTGCACAGCATAAATATGCACTTACTTTGCTTAACTGTGAAACAGCAGTCATGTACAATTGCTTGAAAGGAAGACAAATCCAGTCCTGGCAGCTTTATAATATAACACTTTATAATATGTCACTTTTGGCAGCAAGGTCAACAATCCTCACTATCTCTTTGCTAATATACTTAACCTACCTAAGAAGACTACATTAAGAAAGGTCTTGGTAGAGCTGCATCTTTTTTACAGTGTCCTTGTGGACTTTAATCCAGAAGGCAGCATCACTATTGGACCAAGGACATGTTGTATCTTTCCACGCTGTCCTCTTAACTGCCCTTCAAGCTCTACTGATTCTTTGGGAGACCTGGTTTCACACGGCCACTTCACAGTTTTTCCGATCCTCGTACATCTTGGCTATCCAGAATTTCCCTCTTTCTGTTCCCCTGTTGTAGCTGTAACTGCTTTGGCTGGCTAACACCAGGACTTTTTCAATTACTTCAAGATCCAGACTTCTACTGCTACAAGCAGCCATTCATATTCTGGCAGCATTGACTGTGCCTCCCTTCTATATTCAAAACTCCCCTTTGGCCAAGCAAAGTGGAAGCTTGCTAAGTAACACCCTGTTACTATGGCAGCAACCCTTTGTGTTCAGAAGCACCCACAGAGTTGTTTTTGAGAAAGACTGTGTAGGATACATCCTGTAATCACACTTGCAAGATATCTCATACAACAAGGATGGTAAGATGCTTGCTGGAAAAGCTTTTCAGAAAAATTATGTGATCAAACTTTTAATCACCCCCTCTGCATCTGTAAATTGAATTTTTTTATAGTTCACACCTGCTGTTTGAGTAGGGGAAACTATAAATCTAATGTAGCTGTACTAGGATCCAATCTCTATTTACTCACTTCTCACTGGGCAATTTGGAAAGTGACTTCATTTTATATGAAGCCTATACAACTTGCAATTTACCCAATGTAAATATAGTCCTCTAGTCTTATTGTGTGGCTTGATTGTCAATCTTTCTGTTTTCTAATTGCAGATACTAGTAAGCTGTAGTTAGTCACCCAACTTTCTAGATACGTTCAAATATAGTCTGTGCTTCTTAACATGTGAGGCATGCTCCAATATGTTTAGAAGATTCCTAGCTAAAAAAGACTGCTCTAGATTTATCAACAAATTTGGTAATCTATTACATATATTGTCAATTCATAACTTAGATGGTTTTTTTCAAAAGAACTGCACCCAATAATACAAAAGCATTACAGATTCAAATATTTAATACTACCTTCTGAAAGTACGTAATGTTTTTAAAAACATTACTGCTAAAATGTTATCTCTAATAAGAAATATTAAACATAAGATAAATTAAACATAATTTAACATATATTGTACTCGCCAACAGCAATTTCTTACAATTATTTCTTTCACATATTTAGGGCTTGCGAGCAAACAAAATAACTAGGAAGTAGATAAAAGTCATCATTTATGTCTGTAAATATTGCTCAATAATGCCAAAATTATACTAATTAAATGTACTTTCAATATTAACTAAAACAATGCAGTTATGTATCAAGTAATTACTGAACAGCATATATAAGAATAGCGACTCTACTGTCAAATTAATAAAATACATAAATCAGGAGGTCTCTTTTAATTAAACATATTATGAAGTCTATTTTTATTTACAAAATAAGCAACTACAATTATGGAAATCAGTTCAAAGCGACCATCAATAATCTTGTTTTAATGACAGCAAGAAAAAATGGCAAGTTTCACAGTAATGTTTACAACTCACCCAAACAAATAGCTGAACTTTGCTATCTGAATAACAAGAGCAAAACTTTGCAATAATCCTTGTACCAGAGTTTGTGTAAAGCAACTATTATTTTATGCCCATGCAATCTAGAATTTATCATATATATGGTTAAGCACTTGATTTTATGCCACAGCAAGGACTTTACTGTGAGGATCCAAAATGTTATGACTGCATAATTAACCTAAAAGTTCTATCTATTATGTTGGTTTGGTGAAAACCATCATAATGGCTTGGAAAAAAAATAATTAAAGGCAAAAGTAGACTACGTCTTTGATTAGACCAAAATTCACAGTGCAAAAGAATTATGTTCTATAGGTTTTTAGTTTCATTTATCATACATAGGCATTGGAAGTTTATTAAATCTGCCATCCAGTACTGCTGATAGCAAGGCATTAAAATAGGCTCTTGAAAATGTCCATTGATACTTAAGAGTGAAGATAAGTATTGTGGGGTGAAATCAGAATAATTTAGGTACAATTTCAAGAAAGACTGATATGAACTATCATATGTTATAGCAAATGGCAGCACTTACATGATCTTACATAATCCCCAAAAGGGTCAGAGCTAATTAATGCTTGGGTGGGAAAGCACCAGGGATATGGGAAAGTGTAGAAAATTAAGGGAAAAAATGTACCAGAAGGAGGTAATGACAATCTACCTCTGTACACTGCTAGGAAAACTACACATTCATGTCACCATCAGAGTCACATTTTATTGAAATTTTATTTGCAATTCAGTTCCTTGATAAAGGTCGCAAAGCATCAATATGCTCCATAGATTGACATCACTAGACAAATTCATAGAGCTGATAAAATAAACTTATAGTAAGGCAGTCTTGACAGTAAAAACAGACCTACAAAAAGAATGTCTGAAGCTGGTTTGTCTATTTATGGGCAATATTTTAAGTAACTTGCTAAATAAAGCAGCTGGTTTAGGGAACAGATGCAGCAGTTAAACTGTCCAGAAATATACTAATTAGTGCCACTATTAAAGAACTGGTGTCATGTCCTCCAGCATCCCCCAGGTACCAGCTGAAGATAAGAATGTTTTTAAAGGCAGCCCAAATACAGATAGTCCTTGACTTAAAACAATTCATTTAGTCACCGTTTGAAGTTACGACGGCAGTGAAAAAAGTGAGTTATGACTGTTTTTCACACTTGCAGCCATTGTAGCATCCCCATGGTCACATGATAAAAATTTGGACACAACGGGTTCATATTTATGATGGTTGCAGTGTCCCAAGGTCATGTGATCACTTTTTTTGACCTTCTGATAAGCAAAGTCAATGGGGAAGGCAGATTCACTTAACAACCATGTTACTAACTGAATAACTGCAGTTAGTAGCAGATTCACTTAACAACTTTGGCAAGAAAGGTTGTAAAATAGGGCAACATTCCCTTAACAACTGTCTCACTTAGCAACATAAACTTTGGGCTCAATTGTGGCCGTAATTTGACAACTAACCAGAAATTACTATAGCCTAAATTAAGGATGATTATTACATGTGCAAGAATTGATTTACATGGTAGATATGTTACTAACGGGACTCAGCAGTAAATTAGCTTTTGGTACCAAATGAGTTGAGTTCAAAGTCTTGCAGAAGGAATATACTCATAGCCAAGCTATGGAATCAGTCCACTCAGAGTAATTCAATTTCAGCCCTCAATACCTCAATCTGCCTGAATTAAAGTTTATTTTTATTCATCCTCACATAACTTTAAAAAAGATTGTTTACACATACCTTGAGCATCCTGTTTCATTCTACAGTATATATAACCAATTAATAATGTGGGTGGAAGGCAACATTCAATAGAAAAAAATTAAGATACCTGAAGCAATAACTCAAGATCAAAATTTGAGAGATAATCCAATGATATAAGCATGGTCATGTAAATAAGAACTTGAACGATATTTTGTCTAGAGACCTAGTTCCTGAACAAGCCATATGACTTCAATTTCTGAACCCTACATGGCTTTTGGTGCCCTCATTCAATAAGACTTCAAAATACATTAACAAGAGAGCTCCACATCCTGAGGGTCTTTCTAGAATATCTTCTGCAAACCACTCTGCTAGTGCCTGGGGAACAGGATATGGGATTGTTTGTTGATGTTAGATTTTTGTAATGTCTCTCAAGGTCTCCCAGCTTAGAGGCTTTGGCTGTTACTTAGAAGAGGAGTCAGCCTGGAAGGATTTTGCGCTGAGATTTTTTTTAAAAAAGGGGGGGGAAGACTGATTCATTGCTCACCTACAAAGGGAAGAAACCTACTTTTAATTGCAGTATTAGTTCATTGCCACCATATTTCTAAATGCTTTCATGGAAGAGGAAAACATCATTGACATGTAATGCTCCTAAACACTGAGAACACAAACTAAGTTTCATTTGTCCTAAATAAAAATGCAACTGGATTAAATAATTCAGATTTTTTTTTCAAAAGAGGCTTAAACTACTTTAGTTTGTATGGCTTCCTTCCCACTGTGTCATTATACAACAAAAAGGAAATGAAAATACCTGAACAAATGATGCCTAGGTGAATAACTGAACAAACTAATATATTCTTCACTGGAGACATATTAATCCATATTGTAACAAAGAATCCAAAATAATACCAAACTAAGTTGTGCTTATCATTAGGTAATCCTAGAAGTTCTTTTCAAGCTCAGGCTCTGCTAATAATTTGTAGGATAAATTTAAATCAGAGCACATATGAACTCGCATACACATAAATCACTGTAAAAACTAAAATAATCTAAAAATAAATACATTACATATTATTACAGTATTGTTCTCTTTCTCTCTCTCTCTCTCTCTCACACAAACACACACACATACACACACACACAAACACCTATCAACACAAACTTTAAAAGCATGTTTTTAAAAAAAATCTATTATTATTTTTATCTCTTCATTCTACTTATGTAGATATTATTTGGCTAGATACCTGCAAAAGTTAACTTTGGTTTATATCGCTAATGTATGGAAAGTGACTATGTCCTTATTTACCTAGATTAAGCAGGAGTCTAACACTTACAGAGGCCAAACAAACAAATTATTTTTCAGAGTTAAGGAGCAGAGGACAGTATAGTAAGAAAGGGCAGGAAGCTACTTTTCACTAATTTAGGAAGTTAGCAGGCTAACTTTCAGCCTTCTTCCATTTTAAAGGCTCATCACATGGAACATATTTATTGAACCTTTTAATATTCCCAGTAAAGATAAAACAAGACTTCAATATTAATGTTCAAAGATAAACAATGTACTCATCCCAAACCTTACGTGCAAGCCTATGTGTCATACATTTAAGAACAATTTTTTTCACAACCTTCACACTATGCTTTGGGGGGATTCTCTTCCACTATGCCCAATGAATCATTTGTAACAATTGGAAATAAATCTATATATAATAGAGTATCCTAATTACCCTCAAGTGACTGAGTGGTTTCAGAGATGAGAGTAATTAACCTGAATAAATGATGCCTGTTAAATATGGAAATGTTAAATAGGCATCTACCTTAATATTTAGACCTCACTGTATGATCTAAGAGTTACTCGCGCAATTTGGATGTGTGTTGTACCTTTGCTTTCTACAAATATAAATTCTTCCTTTCAACATTTTAACAGAAAACCAGAGTACATAGAGTTGTTCTCAGGACTTTCTACCTACCATTAGTAAGTGTACCATGGGACTGTTCGATGCTTCAGATTCTATGGCAAAAGGAGTTTTGGGACAACAAGGATGCAAACATAACACCTTTTTGCAAGACTTTAATGCAGCTGCATTGTCTTCTGATAGCACACAACAGCAGCAGAGAGGGTACCCCATAATCCCAAGAAGGATGCAGTCCAGGTGCTGTTCTTATTCCTTCACAACCGATAGAATCTTTTTATAAGTGCTATGCAGCTCTGATAAATAGGACAATCATAATATGTCACAGGGCCAGTCAGCCTGTATTAATGTATGGAAGTTCAAAATACAGCTGAAATGCACAATTTGCGGGATTTATGTTCCTGAAATGCCCACGTTAAATGACTATGGCTATGCTGATGATTTTGTACCACATATTGCCACATAACCGCTGTTTCCCATTTCTTTCTATAGTTCCTTTTGGCTCAAATAATCTTTTAAAAATGTTTAGTAGGAAATGAGGGTTGCCATTCTAAGCAAATTTAACAATAGGAAAGTTCCACCTGAAATCAAGCATGTTCAATATATTCTGTCTCTCATAGGGATCACATGAATTCTGGACAAATACCACAAATGTGGACTGAAGGGGGATAATTCTCTTTCACTATTGCTGGAAGATAAAATAAGCTGTCTGAGATTCTGGAAATAGTAAACAGCTTTCATTTCAGTCTCCATGAAGCTCTCCAGACTCATTGAAATTCATACATCAATGTCTATTACATCATCTCACTTGATGATGCAAGTTATTACCAAATGGGTATTTGACCTGGGTGGACCACAACGTTCTGTAGAACCAGGTGTTCTTTAACCAAATCATAGTTATAATAGCCATGGCTTAGCATGCTATGTAATTCAATCAGTATGTCGGCAAACATTTGCATATTCTGTTCACAATAGTTCCATCAACTTCAGTGAAAGCATTTCAGATTACTGCTTTGGAAGACAACCAATGACTATAAAAAACCCTATTGATTTTTATGAAAATAGAAATCCCATCTTTCAATCTCTCTCACACACACAGAAAAAGACCTACGTTTACTAATATCTTTTGAGTTCTGTTGCATGTTCCACAAAATTGCTTGGAGAAATGAAAGGTGCAACAGCCACCCAGCACCATCATGCCCAATCAGATTACTGCAGAGGACTGATAGTTGGGAAGACCATTCCCTGTTCTTTCCAAAAGCTATCAGCGAAGGAGATGATGAATGGGATGTTGCTTTTTTGTATTTACTTTTTATTACTTTTAAAATAATAACAGAAAAAGAAAAAGAACAAAAGGAACAAATATTGTAACAAGTGCTTAAAAATAAGTGAGAAATACAACAGAAAAATATTTTTAAAAATATTAAACACATGTGATCCTTAAAGTACTCCCTGTTAAATACTGATGCCAAGAAAAGAAAAAGAATATGCTGTTGCAACAATAGTTACAATTCTGTCTGCAATTATCTAATGCAAACATGTTTGAAATACATACATATTTCTACACTTACATAATTACCATGTTTTTAATCTACTGTATTTTGTATAAATGAGTTCAATATTTCATAATAATCCATACAAAGTCTATGTCTAGAATAGATGATGAATGATAATCTGCTCATAAAAAGTAAGTTATTCAATTCATTAAGTAAATAGGACTATACATCTATCTTTCCAAAGCTGAAATATCAGTCTTTTAGCTCCAGTATAATAAGGGCACAGAGAATACATTTATGTTGTCCAATTGTCGAATTCCATGAATTCCATGTAATTTAAGAATATATTTTCCTCTAAAAAAATTAGCATTTGTCGCAGTCACATTTATATAGTCCACATTTATATATACTTTCTTCAAAAACTTGGAAAGTTCAGAACTTTCTAAAAGCAAGTGTTTTAAAGCATTATCCTTACTACATTTCCATCAAAATGCTGTTCTAGGTAAATCTTTTCCATTCAGACATAATGGAGTCCAATAAATTCTAAGTATTATTTTTGTTCTATGAGTCATAATTTAAACTTCATTGACATTCCTTCTATAGATGTTCTGATATTCATCATCTAGGCAATACAGGAACCTCTAATTCTTTATTCCACACCAAATTGATTTATTGATAACATATATATCTACAAAAATTAGTAATATTGTTTTTTTATTTAAAAAATAATAACCTGTTATTTTAGTATCTTGGTATTTCAGAAGCTGAAAATGCTGCTCATCCAAACAATGTAAACAAAAGTTGAAGCTATAAATACTGCCACTGAGCTACATCTTATAGATGGCATTTCCCTTTAGACACAGTCTATGTTAAAAAAATCATTTTCATCATCTATCAATTGGTCCAAAGTCAATAGTGTGACTTTCATCCACTTTTTCCATATCACCTTTTCTTAATTTTTAATGATGGGTTTCCCCATGAAGTCACTTTAGAATGAGAAAAATGGGACACAGGGTGGTTTACCAGGCTTGAGTGGTTTGGGACTTTGAGTCAAACATTTATGTAAGGTTATGCATCTTCTTACCAACAGTGTTATTAAACACATGTGATCCTTAAAGTACTCCCTATTAAATACTGATGCCAAGATCTTTGAATGATTTCAAGATTAAATACTCAAGTATGGTAAAGAAAATAAATGTAATAAATGGAGGATGCATCCTTCTCCTCCTACCAGTCTTTTGGGCATGATTGGGGTCAAACTCAGTTCATCTCTCTGCCTACTCTATTCCCTCCTATGCCCATCCCTCAGACCCAAACTGACCCTCCCTGCCTCCCATGATACCATCTAAACCAAAGAATAGAAGCCTCCTCACCAGCTCGTAGTCCAGGCCAGCGGAATTTTCCTCGCAGGGAAATTGCATCCTAGAAAAATTCCAAGGTCCATCCTCAATCAGCTCATGACCTCAATGTTCCTTCCCCCTTTACTGGACTTCTCCAGCTTTGCTGCCCCTCCAAAATGGCTGCTTTGCCTATCAACAGAAACAACTTAGGTACACAGACAAGGACTGACCTACCTTTCCCAAAACTGGCTAGTAAATCAGATCCCTAGGATTTCCCACTTGTAGCTTTTCCATTGTTCGGGCCCCCTCTTTCTTGTAAAGCAGGCAATGATTGTTGCAATAATGTAACAATGCTTGGTCTCACTGTTGTGCTCCTTTTTCAGACTGAATCCATGATAAGAAACGTCCTCAAATTTGCATCATTATACTGTCACCTCACAAACTTTATGAGAGCAAATAATCTGAAGTTGTAGGCAGCATGCAGGCAGGAAGAAGGAACCTGTCTCAAATTCCCATTTCTGACTTGATGGCTTAGTGTGTTGCATATAACATCAAGACAAAGTCGAACTTCACTTGGTTGCAAAAATGTAAAAAAGACTATCCCACACTACTAAGTCTGTTGGTTAATCTGTCTTTGATTAGATTGCAGTTTAGGAAACAATGTGTTTATTGCTCTCCAAATATCTAAGTATAAGGGGTCAGGGCCAGAAGGCTTCAGTTTGCTTAAGTGTTCTACTATAACAGGATCTTTAAAAGCTGCAATCTTGTACTGATCTGCTGAGTTAAAAGAGAAAAAAAAGGGTCCAATTATTAAGGTATTTGGTTACCAGTATCACTAGTGACACCATTCTAGTTACACTGATGCCTTCAACACTGCTGAAAATATTTAATCTTCTGCATAGATATAAAACACAGAAGGAAATAGGTCAAATAAAGCCATGCTGTTCGGCTACGGGGGGGAAACCACAACCAACAGCAACAGATGTTATAGTAAAAAAAATTGCACTGCTGCCGTTTATTCTAGTGTACCACTAATAACACTAATAGTAATTTCTTCTGTACTACTGTAACAATTTCAATAATTTCAGTCAGCCTTACTCCTTTAATTTATTACATCCATGCAGTTCTCCCAGCACGAGGCTAGCAAATGGAGATGTAAATTATTGTGACATTTTGGGTTCTTTTCCATGCATTTCCTTTGTCAGAAATAGGTGAAATGCATCGGGAATTCACTACAATCTAATTAATTAGTTCAGGTCATTTATTTCAAGGTACTTACTGCTAATGCTTGCTGATCTTAGGATCATGTATCAAGTCTATTTTCTTGCTTACAAAGAAACACTAAAAAGCAGGTAGAAGCCACACCATTCAATATAATAAGAGTTTTCAGCCTGATCTAGCTATGTAAGACCCAACAAATTCCTACTGACTCACTTGTTTATTTCAATATGTATACCTGGTACACTAGCTAAATTTTCTCCCAAAACAACCTTTTGAAGTGTTTTCTTCCTTTTTGTACCAGCTACCACTCTTGGGGTTTAACAATGTTTCTGTGAGCAAACGTTTATGCTCCAAGAGAGAAAAAAAGGGGGAAATGCTATGGAGAAGCTGAAATGAGGATTTTCAACTGTGCAAAACAGCAACTGTAACAGTAATGCTCAATATCACCTTGCTCTGTCTTTGTCTATCTATATGAAGAAACCAAAACACACTCACTCACTCGGTCCAAAGAGAATTTGTAAGGTTCTCCCCATCATTTGACTCTGAGCCACCTCTTCTCCCCCATTCTCCCAGGTGAACAGCAGCAGCAGCAGAGAAGAAACTGTTCTGAGAGTTTATCCGGCATTGCAACATCGCTCCAATCTAGCTGTGTTGAGAGGAATGACAGGAACTCCACCCCTAAAGTCAGACAAGATCACCCCTTTCAGCCAGTTCACCCTTACAACTGACTGCCTGAAATCTCTTGCTGATTCCACCGAGTCTTACTGGGAGTCTTTTTTTTCAGTTCACCCCCACCCCCACCCCAAGAGCCAAGTCTGCAGCGCACAAAAATAAAATAGCCCTCTTTCTGTTGGCTCCAGGCGACTGTTGAATTTTTAGCCTCCTTAAGAAATGTAAGACAGATAGTCCTCAACTTATGACCACAATTGAGCCCAAATTTTATGTTGCAAAGTGAGAAATTTGTTAAGTGAGTTTTGCCCCATTTTATGACCTTTCTTGCCACGTTTGTTAAGTGAATCACTGCAGTTGTTAAATTAGTAACACAGTAGTTAAGTGAATCTAGTTTCCCCATTGACTTTGCTTAGTCAGAAGGTTGCAAAAGGGGATCACATGACCCCAGGATACTGCAACCGTCATAAATGTGAGTCAATTGTCAAGCATCCGAATGTAAATCACATGGTTATGGGGATGCTGCAAGGGTCAAAAGTGTGAAAAACGGTCATAACTCACTTTTTCAGTGCTGTTTTAACTTTGAACAGTCACTAAGTGAACTGTTGTAAGTTGAGGACTACCAAATTCTGATCAAAACAGTGTTAAAATGAACAAAATACAGATAGTCCTCCACTTACAATAGTTCATTTAGTGACTGTTCAATGTTACAAAACAACTGAAAAAGGTGACTTATGACCATTTTTCACACAACTTTTGCAGCATCCGAATAGCCACATTGTCAAAATTCAGATGCTTAGCAACTGGTTCATATTTATGACATTGAGTGTCCCAGGGTCATGTGATCATCATTTGTGACCTTCTGACCAGCAAAGTCAATGGGGAAGCCAGATTCACTTAAACACCCGTGTTACTACCTTAATGACTGTAGTGATTCACTTAATAACTGTAGCACAAAAGGTTGTAAAATGGGCTAAAATTTCTCTTAACATTTGTTCCACTTAACAACAGAAAATTTGGGCTCAGTTGTGGTCATAAGTCGAGGACTATCTGTATAGAAACTACAATGCACCTTTATGGGGAATGCAAATCGGATTTTTGCTCTTTATTAAGGGATTGAAAAATGAAAAAAGTATGAATAGAAGTCATTGTATGCTTGCTGATCAAAAAAACCCCATAAGTACATAAGTAGCTACTCCATCCAGAGTCACTTTGTTTTTTAAGGTGGTCTTCTATATAAAGTAGAGAAAAATAGATTTGAATTATGAAATGCTTTATGTAAATATGGAATTGAAGTTTGGTTGTTGAACTCAGTAATAGTGACATATGATGAAAACACTGTAAAACAATTTTAAAAGGAGAGGCTCTCATTAAAACTATCCTCGCATGCGCAGTTATACTTATGTATTTTCAGGATATTCGGTGGATTTTGTTCAGTTTGATATTCAGAGCACATTCCTTTTCCCTTTTTCTAGAAAAGGGCTGAAAGAAATTCTTACGAACAGAGCTAAGAAAGCTCCAGCCAGCCAACTGGATGTCTTAAGAGGTCTGACCTGAATGATGAAAGCCAATCAAAGTACTTTTTTTTCCTGCAGAACTCTTAAAAGAATCTGCCAATCTGCAACAAGTGCCTTTTGTGTTTTCAGAGATGGGATAAGGAGCCAACATTTTGCCTGTGAGTCAGACTTATGCCTCACAGACAGAATGGGGAGAAGGATTAGGGCTGTTTATTTGGAAATGGAAAAAATACTTGTAAATGCTTCATTACAATGAGGCAAGGGGGCTAGGCAATCCGCAGCTCGACGTCCTAGCTTGCCACATCGAAAGCAACTCAGGACTGTGTCGGGGTTCTGGGAAACCCCCCCAGTGGTCCCCATCCTCGGTGGGGTTCTCTTCGGCCCACTTTTCTTAAGTAGCCGGCCTTGCGGCATCATTCTCCCCTTCAGATACAGATTTCGGTCCATCACACACGCGTTTCTGTACCAATCTTGCAACCTCTCTGGTAAACCTCTGACATTGCACAATTTTTTCACTTCAGGATCAATTGCTTCCTGGAAGTACTGCAGAACTATACGTTCGGGCCAATCTCTTAAATAGCTTGCAACTCTTCTAAAGTCCCACACAAAGTCTTTCATGAGTCTCCTTCCCTGCTTCATAGTTTTAATCAATTCTTCATTTTCTTCAGATCCGAATCATCGAATCTAGTTCGCATTCCCTCCATAAACTCATTGTAATCATATAGTTCTGGAGCCCTCTCATGTTGAAGCTGGGCCACCCATTCTGCAGCATCTCCCTCATTCATTCCCTCTGCGATTGCTCGGATTAGCTCTTGAACATCCTGGAATCGATGACCATTCCCCTCTACAAAATCTTGCACTCCAGCCACGAAATAGGCTAGCTTCCCCGTGGTCCCATCATAAGTCGCCTGGAATCTCAGGTTTTCCACTCCTGGATGAGTGGGCGGTTGTCTTCTTGGAGGGAATGGAATCTCAGGTCTAGCTGCCTGTGCTTCCAGCCGATAAGCTGTGGGCTGATCAGGAATCTCAGGGGGTCTGGGCAGCAGATCTGGTTGAAACTGCACTCAACCATGCTCCAGATAGTATGCCCATCCCAACTGGAGGGCATCTCGAGGGGACAGGGGTGCCATCGGTTGGGCAGTAGCAGAGGAGTCTCACATCTCTGTCTCTGTCTTCCCCCCTCAGAGTCTACTTGCTCCCCCAGTGGTTCGGTAATCTCACCTTCCAGCATTCCGCAGTAGGGCCTCATTTCTGATCTATCCAGCCGCTCCACCGGTTGGAAAGAAAACTTTGGTTGTCCAATAATCTGCTTCCGCTGGGATTCCGACTTCGTGGGGTTTTCGGTCCCACTTGCAGCTGTTTGAACTTTTCTGGTAACTCCATCAGAGATTGACTCCTCGATGGTGTCTCCAGGGCTGGCAGAGGTTGCAATCCATGGTTCACTCCAAGCCAGATCATCCGTGCCCTTCTGAGTTACCTTTTGCCGGACCGGGTCCTTCCTTCTGGCTCTGGCAGCTCACTCAGCTTCAGCCGCTTTCATCTCTCTATCCAGTTCCTCCGAAAGAAGCTGTAGAATCTTCTCTAGAGGTCGGTTCGGTTGAAGGGCTGATGCCTCATCAAGCAGAGATTTCTCCTCCATCTTCCCTGAGTCTTTACTGTCACCCGTGTCTGGGATGACAGATGGGGCTCAGAACCCTAACAGCCCCCGAGATCGGGGAGCTGCCAAATTTTAAAAGGAGATTCAGGTTACTGTCAGCATTCCATCTAAGTTCCAATAACTCATTCAGCACTCAGATAAGAATTAATCCAAGTAAGAGTTTATTAAAGAAACCATG
>JANHFL010006686.1:24006-43944 GCA_032468155.1 Oxyrhabdium leporinum | reverse complement strand
CCCCCCCCCCCCCCCCCCCCCGCCGGGCTGAGTCCTGTGCTGGAGCTAGGTCTTCACTGGTCCCCTTTGAACAATGAAATGGCGTTTTAGCCATTTTAGCCCGATTCGCACAGAAAAGCTGATTTTCTTCAATCTTATCCTTTGAAAGAGATGATAGGTGCAGGAGGCAGCCGGCGAGGCTCTCTAATGAAGGGAGCCGCGTGATCTCATTGCATTAAGCTAAAATAACCACTGAACATGAGAACAAGAGGAATGGGCTGGGGGGGGGGAGGCAGTGGGAGAGGCAGTGAAACAGGAGCAGGCATATTACCACTCATGTATGTGGATCACACCGCCGGATTGTGAGCAGTTCTCGCACTCCAAGTATCTTCTGAGCAGCCAAGAAGGAAGCAGCGCTGGGCCTGGGCATCCGAGGGTGTGTGAGTGCATTTTCTATTTATTACCCTCTTTCTGGTCTGCCGGTCCAATGGGGTGAGAGGGATGTTTACATGTGTTTGAGGAACTGCTGCACAGTGCCTTTTTCATCCTGGAGGCAAGCAGGCATCAGCCTCAAATCCTCCTGGACATTTTGCGCATTGACTTCTCTGGAAATGTGGGGCAGGCAAGGTGTCACTCTCTGCCAGGCTGCTTCTGCCTGGGATGGATAGGATGATGCCTTTGGTGCAGCTGGAGCTGCTCCTCCTCATAAGGTCATGAGAATGGGCACTCGGAACAGCAGCTGTCCTGCAGCCCCTAGAAAAACCCGCTGCTTCCGGCAGGGGCTGCACTGGCATGGCCTATCGGTGTGCACGTGCTTGATGTACAAGGATCATCTGGATGTGCTGAGCCAGCCCCAGGGCACCCCAGGGCGCCAGTGTTCCGGGCAGCTCTGCCACCTCTGGCAAGGCCAGCAGGGCCTCAGCAGGATGGGCAAGTCATCCCGAGTCTGAGGACAGCAGCAATTGGGATCCCGTTCCATTGTTTTCAGAGCTTTCTGTAATATCCTTTGCTTAGCATGGCAGGAAGAAGTTGTTGCTGAGCAAAATTTGCACTTTTGGGGAGGCAAAAGTCTTCATCAAAGGAGCCTGCCAGCCTGGCCCAGCTCTAATGGCTGCAGGAGAAGCCAGCCTAGGCTTGCCAGCTGGCCTTTGCCCTCCTGAGTCACACGCGAGCTTGCCAGCTTTGGGCTGGTTTCAGGGTTCCCAGCTCTTGCCTCTCACCAGCTGCCTCATTTATGCTTCCTACAAGGGCAAGACTTGCTGGCACCTGCCACTTCCCTCCTAGGAACTCGAGGGTGAAGCAGGTGCACTAGATGGCACGAGCAGGGGGGCGGGCAGTCCTTGTGACCACTGGAGCATTCCAAGGCCCACTTGAGTGAGCCCAGGGCTCCGTGTTGGTGCAGCCTATGTGTCTGGCTCTGCAAATGGGGAGCCTCCTCTGTGCAGAACCCACCCAACGGTGTTCTGCCACTGGGACAGTGGGCTTGGCCCCACTGTCAGCCTGCCCCTGCATGCCTTTAAGTGTCTGGACTTCCTTTTGTCCAGGGGACCTCAAGGCTGGGCATATCTCTTGGCAGCCAGGGCTGTTGTTGCTGCCTACCTCTCTGGCTCATGTGGTGGAGAAAGCTCTGTTTCTGATATTTGAACCGGGTGTGGCTCACACACCAGCCTGCAGTTTAGGGAAATGGAGGACAAGAGAGTTTGCCTGGAGTGATAAACATCCACGGAAGGCCAGGGGCATGGCGAGGAATGAGGTGCTTGCACAGATCAGAACCAGGCAGAGAAGGGCTCTCTTTCAAGCACCCACCTATTTCCCGCCTTGGGATCAGTCTTGTCCAAAGTGTCTGGGCTGGGTGGAGCAAGGGTGGGTCAGAGGGGCATTGCTGAGTCCCACAAAAAGGAGGCTAGTCGGTGCAGGCCAGCTCTTCCATCTGAGGCAGGCTGAGTGCCCATGGAGCCTGCAGAAGGACATCAGGGTGGATGAAAATATTATCACCAATGGTCTGGCCTGGGCCTCCTTTAGTTGCAGATGTGTTTTCTGAAACCAGCCACCAGGGGGCAGCATCTGCGGCTTGGCTCCTTACATTGGCCTGACTGCTAGAGCCTGGACTCTGGTGTGGAATCCATAACTGGCACCCCCGGCCGGGGTCAGCCTTCTGGAGCATAGTTTTATTCTCACCACAGCTAGCCAGAACAGGTAGGTTGGATGAGAGAGGTGAATGGCACAGGATCACTGGATCTTCTTGGTCCTATTCCTGCTCTTGGGAGGTCTTCCAGCTCCTCCTATGGATTACAATGGACCTTTGCTTTGAGGAGCATGGAGGCTCAGAGGCTCAACCCTCCAAGTGACATTGGCACGTTGGGCTGTTCCCCATGATGGCTGCTAGGTTCAGTCTGCAGAATGGCTTCCACCAAAGTCGTTTGGCTAGAGAGTCGTCTTTCTTGCCAGCAACTGGATCCCTGAAGTGCTCCGTTCACCCATTGCACCAGCTGGAGGCCCCAGGCCACGGGCACCTCCCTTCTCTGGAGGAAGCCCCCCCCTCCCCGGAGCAAGAAGAGCCAGAGGATCCCTGAAAAGCCACGGCCCAAAGCCAGCCCACCAGCCGGAGGGGGAGGGGGGGCAGCCGGCCTCTTCCTCTGCAGGAGATGAAACAAAGGTCCTCCCGCTGCCCCTCCCCCAGCCCCTCTGCCTCGGTAGTGTTTCAGTCTAATTAATGTAAGGCCTGCTCCGCAACCCCCCCCCCCCCCCGCTGCCTGTCACTCGTTTATCATGCGACCGGTCTAGCCCTGGGTAATGACCTTGAAAGAATATATCAGCCCACGGTGGCGGGAGTGAAGAATTAAATGGTTTCTCTGAGTGCTTATGGTCATTGCTGACAATTTATATGACACAGCTGCCCCGAGTCATCCACACTGCCCATCTTGGGGTAATCATTTTCCATCCAAGAAAGGATTACGTGCAGAATTGCCTCTGGCCGAAGTCTTCCAGCAGGCTGGCTACGTCTGGAAATGGGCTGAAAGGCTGGTGGGACTGGTGAGCCCAAGACAGTTTCAGCAGGAAATGGCTGAAGGAAGCCTCAGCCTGAAGTGACTGCCCCCCCACGAGCGGTCCCCCCCCCCCAATAAGCAACTGGTTCCAGGGACGGTTTGCGAAGAACCGCTAAGGAGCCAGGTGGCGGAAGGGGAGGTTTGAGGGTCCAGCTGGCTGCTCCCTTCCCTGTCTTCTGGATCAACAGATGGGCAGTTTCCTCTGAGGAGTTTGTGATAGCTGCCTGGCAGCGGAGGTGCTCCATCGGATGAAACCCAAAATCAAACGTTTTTCAGTTCCACTCATTTCAGCCACTGTTATTTCACCGAGTTCTGGCCATGGCTGCTCGTTCTTCAGGCCACGCTTGCAAAACAACCTGGGTTTCCTATTACCAGATAAAGACACTGTGAAGCAGTTTTGGAAATTCTTTGAAGACCCGGGATACCTCTCTCAAGCTTCTCTGTTCTTGGCATCCTTTTTGAAGCCAAGCAAGGCAAAGGGGTTGTGGATTTTATGGACCATATTTTGTAACTGGAAATGCAGGAATACTTATCTTTTTTAAATATTATTAAATATATTTTTGCAGACATATATCTGCAGAAATATGTTTACAATTCTACTTGCTGATCCTGAACAGAGTGGCCCGAACCAGGCGCTCCAGGCTGCTCCCATACCGATGCAATTTGGTGTTGGGTGACAGAGCCCGCCTACATGAGTGGTGGAGAGCCTCTATTCCAGAGAAAGAGGGGGATCCTCTTTTTTGGCCAAGCTGGAGAGCCAATGCTTCTCAGGGCGTCTGCATGCAGGAAGGCCTTCTCTATCTTCCTCCCCAGTCTCCCACACCACCTACTGCAAATCCTTCCGGGTTGGAGATGCGCTACTGCACATCGGGGAATGCATGTGTCTCTCGTTTGGAGACAGTCGCATAGCTGTCGCATTTATATTTCTGCAAATGTTAATGTTCTGTCTACGGGCACTCAAACAACAAAGCACCAAGGGGAAGTTGGATCAATCAATCAGCATGCAGGACATGTATCTCAGCACAGTGCATAGTTGAGATTTGGGAGACATGCACGTCGGCCCATGTGCAGCCATCTGCAACTTATGCTTACTCATGAACTGCCTTTATAGTGTAGACATGCATCAAGACCAAGTACAGTTGAGGGCAAGTCTAAATTGAGATTAATCACTGTAGGTGGCTGCCAGAAAACCTTGTTGCAGGGCTAAATCAGGTGACCACTAGATGGTAGCAAAGAGTTAACCATTTCTGTACTGCTTTGCTGCTCTATATTGGTCGTCTGGATTATTGCAGCCCAGTTGCAGGCGGCCTGCCTGTTCTGGAGGTCTCTTCAAGAGGAGGCAAAAGGTCCAACTAGGAGCAGCAACTCAGACTCATGAAGGGACAAAGAGAGACCAATCAAGGTCAATTGACCATGATGCCTTTGATTAGTGGAAGCATGGTTGGCCAGGAGCCAGGGGGGAATCTGAGGTCTAAGTCCAATCATGGGTAAGCAAGTGAAAAAGACAGAGGGTCTTAGTTTAACGGAAGTGGCAATTCAGGAAGCCAAATGACCCAAAGGAGCCAATTGGGAAGCAGTTCCTGCGCTGGCCTGGCCAATAGGCAGGGCTGGCAGACTGAGGGGCAGCGTGCCTGCTGATGAATGAGGGCTGGGCAGATGGAAGTTCAGGCAGGCGTCCCCAGGAGGACCAGCAATCCTCCCTCGGTTTCAAGGGATGGGTTTCAAGGGATGGTGGTCGTGCCCCTCGGGGCAGCCCCCAGAACCTCTGGGCTTTCTCTGCCGTTCCGCTCAGCTCCCAACCTGCAGGGAAAGGAGCCTGATGTGGTCTGTCTCCTTTGGAAATGGTGCTCAGAGCAGCCCAGGGCTGCTGCACCTTTGTCCCTGAACATGGCGCTTCTCTAGGGTAGCCAGCATCAGGATGACAGCAATAGAAAACAATAATGCTCATCCTGACAATATCAAATGGCTTATCATCTTGTCTGAAAGACCTGCCCTTCTGTGTGTATATTTATATTTAGCATTCTTTCCCCTGCCTCCCTTTACGTTCAGTAGAAAAGGTTTGGCTTGATTAATATTTTCCGCTGTCCGGTAACCATGGCAATTGGGTCAGCAGATATAATACTTAATTTAATCTTCCAATGGCCTCTGTATGCATCATCAGTGTCCAGAATAATAGAAAGCTCTTTCTGTCCCTTCCTTCCTTCCTTCCTTCCTTCCTTCCTTCCTTCCTTCCTTCCTTCCTTCCTTCCTTCCTTCCTTCCTTCCTTCTTCCTCCTCACATAGCCCTAAAGATATCAACTGTTTTCTTCATTTGCTGCACACATTTTAAAAATGCTGCCCCCCCCTTCCAGCTGATCCCCCCACCAGTCCCATTCTTCTGCCACTTCCACCACCGTGAAATTGAGGGAGCATTCAGAGCATCATTGTGGGAGATGGATCCAGCTTCTCCGTGGATTTCCCTGGCTGCTGCCAGGAGTTGGCCACGATGTCACGCTGTGGCCCCTTGGCTCTCCAGGTGGGCCGAGCGTTTGGCTTTCTAGCCTTCAGCTGTCCTTCTTCTGTGCTGCTCTTCCCTTCCCTTGGAATGTCCTCCTTTGAGCTGCTGTCTTCTGCACAAAGAATCCCCTTTTCTGGGGCCGGGAGCCGAGGTCTGGGGAATCTCCTGAGGGATATCGCGTTCTGAAGATGCCTCTGCACAGATGACCCGGCTGGGATCTGTCTTCAGTCTCCCACTCAGAGTGACTGCTGGCAAAAGGTGGGTGGTGAGGGGGCTTTGAGCACCTTCTCATTTCGGTTTGCTCTGGCATTAGCTTTTTTTTCATAGCCTTTCCAAGATGTGTGTCTTCAGAGTGTCTTCTCCGCTTCAGAAGAAAGTTCTTCCTCTGTTCTCATTGTTTCTGAGGAAGAGGCTGCTCAGGGGCTTTGGGAATGGCCTGGAGGGCTGCATTGGTCCTTGGCAGGAGGAGATGAGCTGGCCTGGCGTGGCTTGACCCTAAGCTCTTCGGCTGCTTGCCCAGTTAGCTGCCCAAGAGTGGAGAGCCCCAGGCAAGGGGGGATGCTGGGACTGGCGAAGAGAAAGAGGGGGTTCCATCCCTACTTCTATTGATGTTGCCTCGCCTGTGTTGGGTGTTGCACACCTGCCCCTGCAGAGAGCCCGCAGGACGGCCCTGAGAGGAAGCAGAAGCTGAAAGGGGAGCAAGTCATTTTCCTCTGCTGTGGCTGTGCCGATTCTTCGGGTGCCTAGGAAAGGCATTCAGGCCCTGCTCAGTGGGCCCAGCCGCAGCCTTCCCAGGTTTGCTTCCAAGAAAAGGAGTGTGTTAGGCCAGAAGCTCAAAGGCTCCTCTACGTCTTGTGTGGACATGTCAAAACATTTGGGGAGAATCACCATTCAGAAGGCAAACGTTGGCCGGCCAAAGCTCCCTAATGCTGCCTTTGAAGGGACCCTGTTTTGACTCCATTCCCCTAATCTCAGAAGGGGCCCTTCTGAATTTCTCCTAATTATGAGCGCTTGTTGAGCTTTTCCATTCTGACCGCATCCTGATCCTCGTTCTGGACTGTTTCTAGTAAGTGCCACGACAGAACCTTTTGGAGAGTCTTTTTCTTAATGAAGCTGGGGAAGGGACCCATCCAGACATACACACTTCCTTTGGATGTGCCAATTGCCAGTTGGCTTGATTATTGACTGATAGCTATAAATCGCCGGCATTCAGAAATGCACCAGGGAGACAAAGCGAGGGAGTGAGGGCTAAACTAGTTAAAGCTATGGCACGATGCATGTGTTCTTTCCCAGCAGTAAATCTGATTTAATCATATGTAATTTTTAGTCTGATTCCTACTTACGATGCTCTTAGAACTTCCTAAGTAATATCTTTTTTTTAAAAATGTCCCACCTTTAATACTTTGTATAAATAACTCAAGATGGCTGACATACCTAGCACTCTTTCCTCCTCCTATTTTCCCCACAACAACAACAACCCTGTGAGGTGAGTTGGACTGAGAGAGAGTAACTGGCCCAAAGTCATCCAGCTGGCTTTCGTACCGAAGGCGGGATTAGAACTCACCACCACAAGAACGAACTGGCAGTCTTTCTTTTTATTTGTCCTACCTGAAGGTGAAATGTATAGGTTTGCGTTTTGTTAATACTGTTGGCTCAGCTGATCCAGGTTGTTTCCTTTACTTCCTGTTGTATCCAAACGTGCGTGTATGTTTTGTGACGGCTGCAACATTACGCTGAAAACGCGGCAGCTGCTGCTTCTCCTCCCTCAGAAGCCCCGGGGGAAGAGCCTGCAAGGAGGCATCCTAGGCCAAGCCCCGCTCTCTCCAAGGCAGAGCCAGCCTCTGGGTGGCATCCTTTTTGGGCAGACGTGGGTGCTTTGCGGTGCCCGAGCCACGTCCGGCCCCTTGGCGCTCCCTGTCTGGCCTGCATGAGGTCAGTTGGAGATTTGAAATCGAGTGTAAATAAGACGGAACGTCTTCTTACCAATAGAAGCTAATCCGAACCATATAATCTACTGCTTTTTATGAAGTGGTAAGTTAATATTGAGCAGAATTAGTTTCAGCCTATTTGTTCAGCCCTCCACAACAATCACAGTTTCTCGTGTGGCCCCTTGGGAAAATTAATTGCTTTAGGGCCACTTCCGTGAGACAAGGCTGTGGAGAACCAACAGCAGAAAGTTCTGTTCAGTGGTGTTTTCCCCACATGTAGGCCCTACAGGCCCGAAAGTTATTACTGAAATAAAATCACAAGGTTTGAAATTTCTATGTTTCCTTAGAAAAGTTTTAGAACAATCAGCCCATCAACAACTGAGTTGTCTGAGTGCCTCCAAAAGTATTTGGGGCGATGACATGGAGGAAAATCTGTAAAATTCCTTGCAAAGATTCCTGTGTAAATGTAGTCGTGGAATTAAAACGGGGCAAATCGGTCACTTCAAATGACAAGGGCGGAAGGAAAACAGGAGAGGGAGAGGTGTGTGTGGGGGGGTGTCTTCCAGGGTCTACATTGGAACCAGGCCTCTGAGGTTTGGTTTTCATCCCCGTGGAGATGGGGTTGAGTAAAGGATTTATGGATCAGGTTTGTAAAAGCCCTGGCTGATCGGCTCATTCCTACTCCTGTAGCAGGACATTGGCTTGTCCCGCTCCTGCCCAGGTCCCATCATTTCCTCTGCACGAGCTGGCAGGCCTTCATCGTAGGACCAAAGGGGCGGCAACTAATAGCTGTCGCCACCCTCGATAGAGCAGCCCCATCCTCGTGACAGATGGAAGTTAGGGCACAAACAGGCTCCTGCCACTGAGCATTGCGCAGCCGGAGGAGGGATCCAGGAAGGGCTGGAAAGCCTCTACTGGAAGCTGCTGGATGGGGGGGGAGGAGGAGGAATCTGGTTGACCACGTACATAGTAGATTCCGAACTGAGGGGCTTCAGTTAGGACAAGCTTAGGGGCCCTGTTCCAATTTGTGAGGAGCAAGACTACCTGCCCAGCCTCTTTTTGTGCCCCCCGGCATTGTAGGCTGGAGCAGCCCAGAGGCCGCTTTGACACCTGGCAGGCGGATGCTTTACATAAACTAGCTAGCAATCTGCTCTCCTTGTATTGATGTAGACATTACCACAAATCGCCACTTAGGGACCTGGAAGAATTGACTTGCTGGTTTCAGATCCAATAGACATAAGCTGATCAGATGCAAAGTTTAAGCACACTTGTCTGGCAGGCTGACTGCCCCGGAGACAGGAAGTGGCTCCTGCTTTAAAGAGGCCATCAGGGATGCTGTGGACAAATGAAGCTCTGAGTTAGGACATTGACGATGTGGTCGAGAAGGTGCAGAGCTGGTTAGAGGGTGGGAAATCAAGCCCTGGTTTTGCCTGACCACACCGTTCTCTCCCAACAGTTTGCTTGGGCAATAACACTCCCAGTGACTTGGGATTTTGTAGTCCATTGTTGCGAATCTGGAAAGCTGCAAATGTGGAATGTGACAGGCAGGGAAGGAATTTGATGGTGGGCTGCGTTACAGCCAAGCCGGAGGACTCTGCGGGAACAGAGTTTGGCCATACTGTGCTTTTTGAGGGGTGGGGAGGAGTGCAACAGTCAACCCCTTCAGGATTCCTTTTCCTCTTTGGTTCTGTCAAAGGCTGAGCTTGGGGAATTTGTACCTATACTTCTTTTTCCTGCTTGACTGGTTTAATTTTTAAAGTATTTTGAATTTGTAGCGGCAATTACCTTGTGACTGGTAAAATTGGTGGAAGAACTCTGGAGGTAGAAGCAACAAGCTAAGAACCTGGTGAGGAGGTAGCAAAATGGAGGCTGGGTACAGACTGCCCTGGTGTTCCCGTGTCCTCCTGGGATATTCCAGGCCAGTCAGCCTTTTCTCAGTATTTGCTCCCTGGGCCCAGGTTTGCGGCCAGAGCACCCGTGGGAGCAGAGGCCAGCAGTCTTGTCCCACTCTGCCCTGAGAGATCCTGTGGGACCCACTGCCTAGTCCGAGTCTCCTTCAGAGACAGCATCGCCTCTGTCTCCTTTCTGGAAGATTATCTAGAAGGCCAGGAAGGCTTGAGCCTGCCAGGCCGGTTTATTCCAAGAAGCTGAATCTCACAGGCCTCAAACCAAGGCCTCCCTGCATGACAGAGAGAGGAAGTAGCAGACCTACAGCCCTCTCTTACTCTAGAAGCAAGTTAATATAGTTGCAATTCCAGAAGAGAAAGAGAAGAACTTGGAGGAGGAGGAGGAGGAAGAGCTATACAATTCACCCTATCTGACCCCCTCTCCCCCCAAAAACTTTCCAGGGAAATTAAGTTAAATCATTTGAGGTGCAACCTCATTTGGAGTTGAGATCCAATCCTTTCTGGACTTTGTGGTAGGCAGACTAAGGCTCGTTTGCAGAATCTGCACTCAGAGGAGAGGCTGTGTGGTGGGAAGAGAGCAGTAAGTAGCTCCTTCTTTAGCTGAGGTAAGGCCTCAGTCTCTTAATGAAGAATTCCTCCCAATCATCCAGCCACCAAAGCCTTATATTTTACTGTCTTTAGGATCCACGGAAGAAAAACTGTGCCAGGCTTTGGAATATTGCACACTCCTGGTGTGTGAAACAGCGCAGTGCCGTTCTTGAGTGATTCCTCGGCCTCCCTCTTCCCTTCCTCGCTCCTTCTGGAGAGCAGCCTCACGGACAGAGAGCGGAGAAGCCCGCGGCTCCGGAAGTTTGCCTGCAGCTGGTTTGCTCTGTCCCCCTGAAGGTGAGCCCCCCAGTAGCTGAGCCCCCGTATGCTTGCTTGCCCCCCCCCCAGGTGCTCCATAGCAGTGCATATGCCGGGAGGGGCTGCTGGTCTCCCAGGGCTCCGGGAAGGGCGTGCATGGAGCCGAATGGGGGAGCTCTAGGGCAAACTTCCCTCCATCGCCAGGCTCAATGCCCACCTGAAGAACACTTATGAGTAAAGGGTGTGACACGGAGTTTCCATTTAATTTTAAGACTCCAGAAAAATCAAAGTACTTGGTGTGAGTTGTTTGGCAGTCAAAAAAGAAAAGTAGATTGTGAAGCCTGGAGCATGCCAGGATCATTAGGGGATCACCTCGAGGCATGACGCCACTGAGTTGGTCTAGCAGCGTCCTGTAGCCAGTTGTGGCAGCCCCTCACCCGAGAAGAGATGGGGCAATCCGGCCCCCGGCAGGCAAAGGAAGGGCAGGGCTGTGTCTTGCCACCTTTGACTTTCCTCCGCACCTGCAGCTCAGCCTCATCTTTCCAAGATCCTGAGGGGAACCGTTTCACTTCCTCCTAGGATATGGATGTTGCTCGAGCCAAGTTCTGTGGTTAATTTATGGTACAGTGCAGTGCTGTGTGTCCAGAAAATAGGGTGACAAGTATAGCCCATGGTTAATTAGCCATGGTTCACTTGTCACCCGACCGGTCATCCATTGGTACCTGTGCATTTGGGTGATGGCCTCTGCTTAAGGCTCCATGGAGAGCCTTCGGCTGTGGCCTGCCAGGCTTTCTGTGCAGCGGGCACAAGCTGAGTCTCTGTGCCCCCCTGATATAACATCGACTCGCTTCCAATCTAGACAATCACAAGCCTTCACAGTTCTAATCTCTCTAGTTTACTTGGGAAGGACTGTTTAGCAGATGCACAAGTTTCTGTCAGCCGCTGATATTATTGACTCTAGATGGATTGAAAGGCCAAAAGCTTTTTGGTTGCTTTGTTAAAGCAAATAAAAAAAGCAAAAATGTAAATTACACCACCGGGTTTGCATTACAGGTTTGCAAATAATACCAGACTAATGGTTATTGCAAAGGAAAATATTGTTGGGATCCATACTCCATATAGTCAAATGGAATGCCCTTCTCTCTCTTTTAGTCACCTCATTGCAAAAGTGGCATTGAAATCAGAAATCTCCTTCTCTCCATTGGTACAAATCAAATCATGGCTGGGGAGAAACATGGCAAGCCTGGCCGGCTGTGTCTTCCTGAGGACAAAGATGTCTGTGATGGGGCTACAGGAAGGGAGGAAGGAGGTTGTGACTTCTCCCAAAAGAGGGAAGTGAAGCTTTTGGGAGGCTGCCCCAGACAGACACAGAAAATCTGGGTCTCTGTTGTTGATCGTCTCCCTCCCTCCTTGTGGGCCACTCTTGTATGACACAATCAAAAAACAAGGTGATACTTGATTTAGAATCAAACAGGCCACGCTTCCTGATTTACCCGTGTCCCCCCGCCCCCCTACCCCCACACATACACCCTCCTTCCTTTGGCTCCCAAAGGCTTCATCAGGGAGAGACCTTAATAGCCCCTCTGGAGACCCAGCCTCTTGGCCATCCTGGGCTCGTGGGCAGGTGAGGAAGCGGGGAGGCTGGGGGGCCAGAGCAGAGGAGGCGGAGGGGCTGCGTTTGAACTCCTGCTCTGCGGTAGCTTCTACAACCCAGAGCCTCCTCCCTCTCTGGAGATTTCTAAAGGCCACCAAAGTTCCCGAGAGCCCCAATATGACTTTTGAGGAAAAAATGAAATAATGATTCAATATACAGGCATTGATGAAAGATGTATTTTTAAAGTGGTAAATTAAAACCTCATTAATATTTCAAAGAGGATATTTTATGCTTTTCTATTTCATCTTTGTTTCTGACCTCTGGCTTGGAGTTCCCAGCATGAAGGCAATGGTGAAATCTGTTCCCCATACAATGCTAATTATAAGTAAATTGCCACATAAACGTTCAGTCAAGCACATTAATTCTACATAAAGTGAATTACTGTAGCATAAAATTTTCAAATGTGACTGAAGTTAGTAATCTGCCTCCTTCCTTTCTGTTTTTGCTCTGGATTGAGGGGCATCTGGACTTTTCTCTGGCCGAGGATCCCCCTCATCAGCACAGTTTAAAAAGTGCTTTTGGTTTGATTCAGAGGTTGCTTTTTAAATGGCTCTTAATTATGCCAAATCTGTGGCACCTCCTGGCAGACCTTGGTGGAAACGGGAGCCGTGGAGCCCCCTGCAGTTCCTCCTGTCTCCCATGAGAGATCCGGGGATCTCTGGGGATGCGCAGTACTTGCCACCCTGCTCCAGAATGGATCCGAATCTTTGCATCTCCCCAATAGGCAACTCCAGGTGACTTTTACATGGGCCTTTTAATTCATTGATAATTATTTTAGCTATTGCACTAGTATTTTAATGTATTAGAGACAGCTGCTACCTTGAATAAGGGAATTCTGCCTGGGTTTTTTTAAATGGTGTCATTACAATACTGCTTCTTATAGAATTAAGATGTTGGAAACTGTACTGATTATTGAAATCATTCATTCTATCAGCATATTTCTTTATCCATTTCAGAAAAAGGAATACAATTGCATATGTATTTGGTGTAAATCTGTTTTGACTGTATTACTAGCAGAAAAGGGCCCATAATCCTTTCTGGGTCCCTCTATCTTAAATTGCTTTAGTGCCAGCAAAGCTTGTCGTCACCCATTCACTGGCCTCGGCTTCATCAACAGTGCCCGGGCGGCTCCTTTGAAGTAGGCGGATGGGAAGGCAGAAGGTGCTCCTGGGTGCCAAGGACGATACGCGACAGGCACAGCAACTGGCAGTTCCAAGCAGGGGCAGGGCTAACTTTATAGAATGCAGGGGGGCATTGGAAAGCAGAGGAGGGCAGGGGCTCCCTCTGCGCATCTGACACTGGCTCCCACTGCACCCGGCTCACAGCACAACCAGGTGGACTGAGTGGGAGACGATCCTGAGTCTCCCGCAGCAAGAAGTCCAATGTACTCTTATTCCCAGACTGAGAAGACGGTCTGAATGTCTGCCAGGTCACAGCCGATGAAACCCAGGAATGCCAGTAGAAGAGGTCAAGTCAGGATGGGGGATGTGGTCAGTACAGGGGTTCTCAGGACTGGATTTTCAAAGATCCAGAGTATCTCTCCGTCCGTTCGTCACTCCATGCCTATTGGTGCTTAAGTGTATAGAAACTCCATTTGTTCCTCATGCTTCTTTCTTCTCATTTCTCTGTTTCCCTGGATGGAAAAAAGGAAGCCGCCTGATGTGGTCAATGGAACAGTTGGGGAAGATACTCTAGCTCTGTAGGAGAGGGGCAGGAAGAAGCCAAATGAGAAGGCTCCGTTTAGGGCTGGATCTTGAAATTGGTTGCATAGGCAAACTTGGCAGCATTTCTTTGCTTTAGTTACTCGAGTCCATGGTTTATGTTAGTTGTTTGATCAACAATCTTTTTGCTTGCTCGTTATTCCCGTACTTCTGTGTTCTCATTTGTTGCCTTCATTTGATCTAAGTTTGCCTTGAGTTGTTATGTCCAAGTCACCATTTACTTCATCTCAGGTAGTTGTGACACCACATGCCTGGTTCAGGATCACTCTTATAAATCCTTATTGGTTTATAGAAGAGCAAGAGAGAGGTGCCTCACTCCGTAAGACTCCGGGTGGCATACAACATTAGAAGGTGTCTACAAGGATATGACAGAAAACTTGGGTGGATTTATGCAGTTTTGGCATTCAGGGGCTATTAAATTAACTAGCTAATTAAATTGCTGGGATAGGTGTGCAAAAAGCATCTGGTAGTAACCACTGAGGAAGGATAAGATCCTGGGCCCTTTGATGGAATCCAGTTTGAAGGCTCTTCTGATAGTCTTCATGTATTTTGAAGGGATGGCTTGGATTTTATTGATTTACTCATCTATATTTTTATTTATTTATAAATCAAAGACATAGATTACCTAACTCATTGTGACTGGTACTTTTGGCTTGGCATCCACATCTATCCTGTTTAAGAAACAAAGTTCTTCAACCCCTATCACCGGTGGAACAATAAAAGAAGGCTGATAAAATGTAGGGTTTTGGAGCAATAAATGACATAAACATTGTTTTGTAACTTTCAGAATTTAATGAACAGCTTTTGAGATAATTAATACATTTCCATATTCATGTTAAATCAGTATCACTGTAGAGATAATGTCACACTTCAATATTTATGACATTTTCATAAATAGAGAAAATTGGTAATTACCACCGCTGCAGAAGACACCTACTCATTAATTCTTTTCTGAATGCAGCCATCTGCACCCATCAGTTTGTCCCTGGGTTTTCGGTCATGCCTGGGAGGTTGCTGGTTGGCTAAAGTGCTGCCCGTCAGCCTCTTCCTGTGCCAGAGCCCAGCCAAGAGTGCCAGGGCCAAAGGCAGCTACTCTGCCTACCCGCGGTCTCCTTTTGTGCCAAAGAACCTTCACCAGCTTTGCTTAAAATTGCCAGAGCAGCTTAGATTGTTCTAATACTTCCCTCCCCCCCGTCCCCACACATATAGCCGTTTCCAAACCCAAAGATTTTATATAGGCTTTTGTGCCCAAACAGGCAAGCCTGTATTTAACTTTAAGTCAGTCAAAAAATTTGCCTGAGAAGCAGCTAAAATTAAAGCTGTGCAGGTTGTATATTTGCAAGTCAATCCCATGTCGATCCATGGTCCTATCTCTGAGGATTGCGTCCCTTTCCTTCCTTCTGCAAAGTTTGGGGACAGCATCTCTTCTGGCCCCCTTGAGACGACTGAAGGGCAAGCTTGGGGCTGCTGGGTCACTCTGGAGGGCTCCGGCTCAGGGTGGCTCTCTGGCTGGATTTGGAAATAGCCCCATTTAGCATTCCTGGTCACTCCTGACCACCAACGGGCCCCAGAGGGTCACAATTTTATTCCACGCCTCTAATGCAAACAAGGGCATCCCCTGGTCAGGGGGACAGCTGTAAGCAGCCTCCCCAATGCCCTGCTTGTCCGCTGTCATTGGACTCTCATTGCACTTGGCAGACATGACCTTTCAACTCCCCCATGGTCATATCCAGGGGGTGGCCGGCCGTGCAGGTGGGAGAGATCAAAGGCTCAGGGGAGGGACCTGCTCTGCCTCCACCCTCCTCAATCTACAGGAGGAAGCAGCAGCAGCAGGAGGAGGCAACTGGCCTGCCTATAGAAAATCTTCTTCCTTCTCCTCCTTCCCTCTCATTTGGACATGAAGCAATATCGTCAAGAGAGAGAGGGGGGGGCTTGACTGATGCCCTGAAGGAATACCATGGTCACTGCTGCACATCTGTGAGCCCCTTTTGGCAACAGGAATTTAATTAAAAGCCTCATGCAAACAGCCACGGCGGGCATTGCTTGCTGAAAAGTTGGGTGGGGGGGAGAGTGTGCCACACAGCCAGAAGGGCTGCTGGTTGCTGGGAAAGCCTGGGGCCTTGGCTTCACGCTCCTTTGGGCTGCTGCTTCTGTCTGGGTATGTTATAAACATGGTGAGAATTTACCTGCAGTATGCAAATATTATGCTAGTTTGCCTCTGCACAGGCTGTTGGCACAAATCCAAGTCCCCCTTGAGTGAATGACTAATGGGAACATATGTTCTTTCTATTTTTACCATGCTTAAAGACAGGAGCAAAGGCAGGTGTTTTATTTTTCCCTGGTCCTCGGACACTCGGTCAGGAAGTCCGCAGCCCTCCTGTCCCTTTGGAGCCTAGCTCTGGGCTAGACAACTTTAGGCCCCACCTGTGACTCACATACCATTTTCTACATACTTTTCATGCTTCTGCCTGAATCTGATTCACTTTTTGAACATCTGAGAGTAGCTGTCTGACCAGAATTGTACTAAACTCTTGGAAGACTTAAGTTGATGGTGGACATAGCAGAGGAGAGACCTCTCTCTTTCGACCATAGTTCTGATGCACCATAGTTGGATCCTCCTGGGAAGCAGGAGAACATCGAATGAGGGCTGAGGATGAGGAGCCCCCAGCAAGCAAAGGCATTCAAGCTGCCTCCAGCAGTTCCTCTCCTCATATGAAAGCTCTTCCCGTAGCTTTTATTTGTTCAGACCCTGCCGCTCTGTCACCTGGCCTTCCTTTGTTCTCTCTTTGACTGCCGACCTTGGTCCAGAATTTTGCAGTCTCAATTGTTCTGAACTTTTTCCCATGCTTCCTTCCCACACTAGGGCTTACATTTAAGATCAAGGTGCTCTTAAGTGTTTAAGACCACTGTCTGCCCCAGCACTGTCTTGGTGGGACTCTATTTAGGCAAACATCTCAGGACAGGCGCTTCATTCCATTTCTATCTTTCTGGTCGCTCCATCCAGTTTGTGTAGGTATCAGGATCAGGGTCCTCAGTTATGGAACTTTCTCCCCCGTCCCCTCTGTCTCCATTTGAAAACTTTACTTATTTAATAAAGCAGATTGACTGGCGAAGATGGTTGTGAGAGAAGGTGAGAAGGGCTGTAGGGCTGTTTTGCTATATGAATGAAGGCAATGTTGCAGGATCTGGTCTGCGTTGGTCCCTGGGACCAGAGGTTTAGTCTCTTGAGCTTTGGGACTCGTCTGGAGCCCACCCTCAGGAAACTTCTCTCTCATCCATTCTGGTCCCGGTGACTGACCCAGACCGGATCCTGTTTTGCTGTGAATCTTATAGCAAAGTTAGATGGCAGATAGGTTTAGGACTTTGCAGTTGTGTGTTATTTTTATTGTGTCTGTAAATATATTATGCTGTATACTGATTTCATTGCTTTTGTGCACTTTTAAGTGCTGTTTAGCTTTTAACTGGTAAATTTTTATTGTGGTAGGACTATTTCCTTGTGGACGGTACATTATAAAAAAAAAACATTTGTTTGACTGATATATTCCATGAAGTCTGTAAGCCACCAGAAGTGGAATGGAGGAGTAAAGGTATTTTTGGAAAGAGAAAGAAAAGGGGCTCTGAAAAGCTCCGAGCACTTTCTGGTCCTGTCTTGCCTTGGTTCTCCTTCAGCCTGTGGCTCCCCATGATGATTTGGAGACGCCAGCATGTTTATCATCAGGGTTTTAAGCATCTTTGTGATGTAAGGTTATTGTTATTCCATGGAAGGCCAGAGAGAACTGCTCATTCTTAATTCGCATAGTGGAAATCACATAGCGGTAATTAACCTGGGAGATGGAGAAGCAGTTCAAGATCAGTGCAACTTTCTTCCATCTTCCTGGGGTTAGAGAGAGGGAAAGAATCTCCGGGCATGTGGAACTTCCACCCGTACATCTGCAGGCCACTGAAGACAATGGCCGAGCTCCCCCAGGGTGGAGAGAGCTCAAAGTGCCTTGCTCCCGATGTCGGCAGGACAAAGGGATTCTGCCCTCCTTTTCTGCTGACCTGACCGGCTTGGTTGACCTCCAATTTAGGTCTTTTCTGTGCTCTATTCAAGGCCTCTCGTTCCCACAGCCTTGGGGGTTTGCTGTGCTCCACAGTTAATGCTAATGAAACCCGCAGCCTGCATTGCCGGCATGATCACAACTGGGGCTGCTGAGCAGGGCAGTCGGAGGAAATGAAGTCGGGAGGCAGAAGAGGGTTAGGGTGATGTGACTCACAGGGGCTGCTGCTACTTCATCTGTGGGGCGGCCTCCCCGAAGCCTTCTGCAGGCTTTGTCGCCACCCTTGCCCAGAGGGGTAGAGGATCCTCATGTTCCTCAGTGCTCTGCATCTTCCTCCTGCGTTCATTGGTCAGCAAAAACCTCCCTTTCCCAGAATGACAGTGTGCCCAGTTGTGTGCCCAACAAACTCCTTACATTGTGTTCATTTTGTCAGTTGTGCAAGGTGTGTTTGCTCTCCTCCCCCTCCTCCCCTTTTGAGTGGGGCCTTTTCCCTGATACAGGCGGAGGCACAACAGCTGCCTGTCGCAGGGCGAGGATGGCGAGGGAGCTGTGAGCTGTGGATTCTTCTCTGTTTGCTTTGTGTGTTCTTCATCTGGTCATTTTAGGGAGCGATTGTCAGTGCGAGAGCTAGTTGGATTGGCCTGATGGAGTAGAAGCCTAAGAATTAAACCAATTATGTCAAGGGGTGTGTGTGTCACGTATTTGGGAACATGTTGGCTCCTCCTCCTGGGGGGGGGGCTTTTTTCCTGGATGCTGCCCTGCCCCCCCCTCCATGTCCTGGACTAGCTATTGCCAGGGGTGCCTGTCTTTTGGAAGGATCCGAGCTGCCTCCTCTTGCTGCCCCCAGGCTCGACCCTCTTAAAAGGTGGGGTGTTTCTAAATGGGAAGCTTCATTCAGCAGCTTCGCATCTTATTGCTGGGCTGAGAGTCCCCTTTTTTTCAGAGTATTTCATACAGACCAGGATAAGTTTTAAAGCATACTGAAGAAATATTAATAATAAATCTTCCATATTATTGACACCGCAGACTGGAATTTTATATCCTTTTTTAGATTAATGGCTCATCAGTCGCTCAAAGTTTGCAACATGGAATAAGCCCATTTCAGTGACTGCAGGACTGGAAGTCATCCCTGCAAGCAAGTAAATTACACAAGACTTCCACTTGTAAGTGGTCACTTCTCAGAAACAGCATTCAGAAGCCACGTTTGTCCTTCAGCTGTGAATTCTCTTCCTGACACCCTAACTGGATCCCACTGAGTCCCCAGACATTTGTTTGGTTTCCTTCTCTGAAACATGGCCCTAAAACACCCCTTTTCAAGCGTGGGACTCAAAAGGCGGCAAGCAGCAGGAGGGGCCCAGAGCAGAGGCGGGGCCTGTGCAGCCGCCCCCCACCTTGATACTGCCAGGGCTGCCCCTCCACCTCTTCTGCCCCCCATGTGTTCTTTGTGGAGCCCAGGAGCACCTCTCAGAGAAGGGCCTCGGGTATTACTTGAGGTCAGGATGTGGGGAGAGCTTTGTCCAGCAAGAGAGGGCTGAAGAAGCCCAGTGAGGCTTTCCCCCGGGGAGCAAGGGGCTGCACGCATCCCAGCTCGGCCTTGAGGCCTTGGTGTGACCCTGGAGTCTGTGCCAAGCCTGGAGGGGAGTCGGGAATGCATTTAGGCTGCCGGGATAGCGGTCTGAGAGTTGTTCTTTTTACAAGCTGCGGAGGAGAAGCAGCCTATACAGTCAGTCAATTAGTAATCAAGCCTGTAATAATACCCTGAGGACTTGGGGGTGGGTGGGAGCGCACCCAGAGTTCCTCTGCACACCCTTTCTGGAAGTCCTCTCTTAGAGGCCTTGTTGCCCTGGCCTCCTTCATGTTAATGTTTTCAGGTCAGAAGTGACAAGCCATCGTGAACAGCCAGTCACTTAATGAACCCCAGAGGGACCAGCCTGAGTTCCTCGCAATTTCTCTCCAGTCCATCAGGCAGGAAAACTGCAGCAGCCTCTGGGTTCGTCCCACCACTTCCCTCTGCGTGGGCTTCTGCCCAAGTGCCAGTGGGCAGAAACACCCAAGCCAATGAAGGGGAAAATGCCAACTGGCAGCATTCCCACTAGAAGGACCACATGTCACAGGGTCTGGGCTGTCTGCTAGGGTGGTCCTTTTTCCCCACGTCCACCTATTCCAACATAAGAGGCACTGTGCGTGGCTCCAGAAGGGGGTCCTTGGCACAACCTCCAGCTCCCTTGCACATGGGTTGATTGCCTGGCACGACACAGCCCACCCTCCCTCCCTCCCTTTTGTCGCTGGGCCCGGGAGAGATGACCTAGTTGCCTGGTG
>JANHFL010006686.1:1535-14894 GCA_032468155.1 Oxyrhabdium leporinum | reverse complement strand
GGAAGGAAGGAAGGAAGGACGAAAGAAAGAAAGGCCCCCAATCTCTGAACTATCGCAAGCTTTTGGTAAGTAATAGCGGGCATGAGTGGTATAAAGATTCCATAAGATGGAAGGGGAATCAACTTTTGAAAAAAAAGCCCATGAATGGTTTCATTTGATGTCCCAGCACTCTTTACATCGATAGACCCAGAATTAATGAAAGAACCATGGTAGCATAAACCTACGCCACACTTATTGACCTACACTTATTGACCTAAGTAAATACTAGATGTTACATTATAATTTATGCTATGGGTTTTGAAAATGTTGATCCCATGAATGTTACTCTGATTTGTTCATATATTTGTAGAGAATGCTGACAGAAGGTAGTAAGGAAAAGGTGATGGGGTTCATGATTATGGCTATTATGAACTGCGTATTTGGTTAGGTCAGATGTGATGTGCGGTGGTTACTACTATGGATTCTTTGACTAATTTTGGTCTATTGATGTAAAGAGTGCTGTGACATTGAATGAAACCAGGAAGTAGTATTAACTGTAGCTTAAAAGTAAGAAGAAACCATCCTCTAGCATTCAACAAGACTATGCCTCTTTCAGCACATTAGATAACATTTTTAATATGTTTTAGAACCATTGGTATGACTCTGAGTAAACTTTTTTTCAAGAAGGTTAAGTTTAGAAAACATTCATTGTTTTCCAAACATTGAAAAATTCTATGCTTCATGTAACAAAATTAGGGGGGAATGTCTAGAATGGGAGTGTCAAACACGCAGCCTGTGGGATGGATATGGCCTGGGCAGGCCACACCAACCCCAGTTCCACAAGGGCAAAAACAATCCTGATACATCCTGAATTGGCCCATGACCTAGAACATGTTATTATAGTCCTTGAATGAATCAAGGGTAAAAGTTACATTCTTCTTTCCTGATCTCATATGTTAGGATCTAATTCTATACATCCAACATTACAATCATCTCCAGACAGGGGGGGCAAGAGAAAGTGAGCAGCCTTCTGGTAAGATGCCCCTAAGCAGTTATAAATCCAGTAAAATGAATGTGAAATATAATATTTCTATTATAAAATGAAATGTTGGAATACAGCTCAGCCACCCAAAATTGTATTTTGGCTCTTCTGTATAATATCTTGATCCCCTGCCCCCGCCAGGAACTCATCTGGATTCTAAGCACAACAGAGTGTACCTTGACTCTGGAACTTAAAGTTAACTTTGCTCTCAACTAAACTCTGCTGATCCAGATACCTTGGAACAGCATTTTACTTTATTTTGTTTCTTTTCGATTCTTGCAAAAAAACAAAAACAAAATACGAACATTAAAAATATACATTTCATTTAAGACAATTGATACAAAGATCAAAATAACATTACAAGCCTTTACAATAATTCTGTATTACCATTAGATGGCCCTAATGAGATGCAGAAACAGATTAGTTCTTTGCTGCCTTCCAGTGGCTTACTGGGTTTTTGCAGCTCAGATATGATAACGCTACCAAAGCTTGTTCCATGAAAGCTAATGTGTTACAGGTGCCCCCTCCCCCACTTTCTTTGCTCTGTCTCAAGGTACTTCCCTTCTCCCTCAAGATGAATGAAACTACATGCCTCATTTCTTTTTCCTAACCGTCAAAGACCAGAGCAAAAAAAAAAGTTTAGAAAGTCACTTCTCAGCACCAAAAAACCCCAACAACTGCTGACCCAGCTAGGGGGTCTGGGATTCAAAGCTGGGTACCCAAGAGCAGATGGCTTAACACATTAGTCTATTAATCAAGTAAGCTCCCTGAGTGCAATGATTTCTGGTGATCACATGCTCTGGATCTGAGAAATACAACTACCTTCCTCTCCCCCCCCCCCCAACAGTCCTTTCTGGTTCAGTCTTGCAGATGTTGCTGAATTTCTGTTATTTATGTACTCACTGCACTGAAAAGCAACAGATGTTCCAGGTACGTTTGAACTAAATATTTTTTTTTGCAAATAAGCTAAATAAAACATGTACACCTTTGGATATTTGGAAAACACATTTTCTGACTTGAAAGAAAGTCATTTTTTCAGGTGGGGGCAGGACTTATATATATAAGATTTACTTGCTTGTTGACTTACAAAGCAATCTTTCCACTGCTGCTAGAGAAGTAATGGAGTCCTAGATTCTCTTCCTACATATAAACTAAAATGAATCTCATTCATTTCTGGTTAAGCTTCTGAATGCTTACATAAGTAGATCAAAAGGCATGAAAACAATATTTGTAGGCAGAGAACATTTCTATGACATACTATAAAAGTCTGCTTTTTTGAATGTGTGCAGTCTAACCTGAATACAGAAAGGAGATAAAAGAATATCACTGAGAATAAAGAGAATATTGTTGAGTTATTTTGCTCTTAACTCTGTTTGGAAGCATGAGCTTAAGTCTTAAGAGACCCAATAGTGTTTTTTACAAGTTCCCTCTCTGCAAGCTAACTTTCTCCTGAGGAAAGATTTTGAAAGCTAATATTGAATGGTAGCAATAAAATTCTGTACAATTATGAAATATTATCATGTAGTGAATAAATCAGAGTCTATCTTAAAAGACTTTGACCACTCCAGGGCAGAAATGTGAGATATAAATTAAAATCATTATGTACATAACTTTCTTAATCCAGTGCCATAATAATTGACATTTTGTTAGAAGAGAATCCAAAAGTTATCCAGTCCAATGTTTTGCCGATGCAAGAAATCAGCTATGGCAGCTTGAGAGATTTTCTTCCAGCCTCTTCTTAAATAGAAATCTTCCTTTGGCAAGTCTATGACTGCACATCTCATCTTGTCAGCAAGCTCTTAGCATTTAGCCAACCCAGGCATGTTTGGGACTCACCTCACCCATTCCAAAAATAGGTTGATTGAATCTGAAACAATGTAGAAGCTAAGTTATGGCAAAACAGTGTCAGGCATGAAGCAGATGGAGGTTCAATTAAACTGATTTACTACTTAACAGTTTATGCACAGAAATATTCTCAACTAATGATTAGCATATGCTTGGAGTTAGAGAAGAGTGCATGGAATTCAAGCAGGGGTGGGGAGTGTTATGGCTATGTAGGGATTCTAGGCTGGTTCCCCTTTTAACTCCGCCCTCAGGTTCTGCCAATCCTTCTTCTACACTTATCTGTTTGATAGAATTGTCACTGAAACTGTATATTTAAAGTGATATTACACGTAAATAAACCATATATACCCTTTTCACTATCTAAAGCAGGGCTGTCAAACTCGTGGCCTGTGGGCTGGATGCATTATGTGCTGGCCACACCCATGCCCAGTTTAGCGAAGGGGAAAAAAAATCGTTATACGTCATGTGATGCTGCCATGATGAGGCAAGTTTGACACCCCTGATCTACAGTATATTTTATGTTTTTATTTATTTCTGTATCTAACTCTTCTAAATGAGTTAGGCACAGAAATTAGGTGAGGCTTGAAAGTAATGAACAGTGTTTATTTTTAAAAAGAAGATGAAGGAATCAGGCTTGCTTGGAAATCCTTGATACTCTTTAACATTCAGTAACTGAGACAGACCACTTTTTAATAATAATAAATAGGTGTCATCTCCATCAAAATGTAGACATTACACAGATACTACATTTGATCATGCAAGATGGCATTCAATAATCTGAAAAGTGGACCCTGCACCTATGGGAATAATGCTAGGAAGATGATGATTACGTGTGAAAAAACAGATAGAAAAAATGCATTTTGAAGCTGTTCAGGATTGCTTTTCAGCACTGCTTTTGATGAATGACTTTCACTTTAGTTTTAAATTTCCAGTGATACAATATTTTGTTTGATTACCTAACTTTATAATCATTTGCTTGCACTATAAAGGGAAGTCATGATTATTGTCCGAAAAAGAACTTGCAGATCCCAATACTTGCATACCCCAGTTATTTATGTAAAGAAAAGAAGAATGGGGAAGATTAGTGCATGTAACAATGAATTGCAAGATAAAGATAAAGCAAAATTTTAACCAAGATGGTATATTGGTAAAAGTTCACCAGCAGGAAGTAGAATACTAATATTTACCATTTTATTTCATTCTTTCTTTTTCATGCAGTTGCTACTTACCCTGTAATTACAAAGGAAGGAAGGAAGGAAGGAAGGAAGGAAGGAAGGAAGGAAGGAAGGAAGGAAGGAAGGAAGGAAGGAAGGGCATCCCTGTCCTGAATTTCAGCCTCAGGAAACTCAGATTGGTTTGTTCCCCTAGTTTTGTGGGCACTGTGCCTGCTGGGAAGACAGGAGCTCCCCTCCCCATGTCAAGATGCAGGCGCCTTCTCAGAGCTTGGCCAGCAAAGAGGCTGGGGTTGCTGGCTGACAGGCAGGAAACCGGTGGCCTTGGCTCTCAGGGAGCACCGTGTAAGGAACCCGCTGCAAATGGCCGTGGTTGGAAGGAGGGGCGGGAGAGTCTTCCTGAACCTTACTGATTGGTGGGATCTTTGACGTGGAACCTCCTGGCTCCCCCGGGTGATCTTGGCTTCTCTGAGGAGCCATTCAAAAGTCACTTTTGGTAGCTGAAGGCAGAAAGTGCTGCCTAACCCCCTGGGAACACAAAGACTCTTTCTCCCCAGCCTCTTAATCTTCATAGTTAATCCTCTTTAAATCGCATGCACTGAGGACCCGGATTGTCAAGTAAACTCCTCGGACTCCAGCACCTGCCTCAGCAGATCCCACGTACATTTGTTAACTGATTAGCAAAAAGTTCATTATTTCTTCTGCTTGGTTAGGTGGCCTGTGGCACCTATGACAAATGTCATTCTTTTTTCCTTTTATATTGAGCCATGTGCATTCTAGGTGGCTTTCATTCTTGGTTTTGTGCATTTCTGTAGAGATGTAAGGATCTCTTACATATAACGCAACTCCACCTTCTCTTTCGTTACATCTGTTTCTTTTGAACAGTTTGTATCCTTCCACCGGTACATTCCGGTCATGAGTTTCATCCCACCAAGTTTTGATAATGGCAACTATATCATACTTGCCCTCATGTGCTAGTACTTCAAGTTCGCCTTGCTTGTTCCCCAGACCTTGAGCGTTTGTGTCTAGGCATTTTTTTACGGTTGACCCTGGGCATGCTTCCTATATCTCCTACTGTACACATAGGTGTTTCTTCCTTCCCATCACTCCCTAACTCCTTGTTTGATTGGTTGTCTCGGGTTTACGCTTGGGATTAGGTCCTAAAGATCCTAAGGATTGGTCACCCTCCCCCCTCAATTTTAGTTTAAAACTTATAGAGAAGGGACTGAAAACAGACAAGTAAGAAGCACAATAGAAACTCTGTATCTCTCAGAATACATTAAGAGCAAGGATCAATTATTTTAGGTCCAGCTCGTTGAATCTCCCAGAACCTGCATAGAATTGCACCAGGAGAGAGGGCAAAATCATACGACGGGGGAGGTCTTTCCAAGGGATCTGAAGGTTCCCTGGATTCATTCTGGGGTTTTGCTCCATCTCACAGGGTTCTGAGGGACCTCCTGTGGCTTTGCCCAATCTCTCTCCTTCATGTCAGTGCTTGAGGCCCTGGTGATTTTCCCCCTTGCTGATTCCATCCCAGGGAGAATAAGCCACTGCCCCCACCCTTGGCCTTGGCAACCTCTCTTCTACAACCAGAGAAATTATCAGAAGGATGTATCCCCCTCCCCAGCCCCCAGTTTCAGGATAACGTGTGTGCAAATTCTGCCTCCAAATCAAAATGCATGCAGTCTTCCTGGCTGTTCCTGCTGAAATGTGTGCTTGCCTTTTCTGGGACCTGTTACTTGTGGTTTTCTTATGTCTTAGTATGTAAACAAGGCAAGAGCAGCTCTGCTTAAATTGCTCATTAATCCCGGCTCCCCCCCCCTTCCTTTTCCCTTTCCCCATCAAGGCAGCCAAGATTAGATAAAGAAAAAGCCATTCATTTTTATCTTTGCTTATCTGTGGAGTGTTCCTTGTGGCCTGGCTTTCTTATGTACCACCAATTACAAGTCCTAAGTGCCTGTAGAGGCTGGAGCAGCTTTGTGGGCTTAGGAATTTCTGCTTCTCCCTCCAATTACTTGCCAGATGCATCCCTCCTGAAGCATCTGCCATGGTGCGCTCTGGTTCAATGAAACAGTCAAGCTGGAAAATGCTAAGCAGCCCTCCCTGAGGAGGGAGGGGCATTTGGTAGGAGAGGGGTCCTTGGTGACTGAGACACCTCCTCCTCCTCCTGGAAATCCTCCTCCTCCTCCACGTAGTTGCTATGTAACCAGAGAAGCCAGCTTCCCATTGATTTACTTTCAAGGAGGGCTTTGAACTTGGATGACTGCCTGCCTTGTGGTGAGGGAGGGTGAGCATGCTGGAGCTGGCCGGAAGGGTATTTTCTGCTCTCCAGAAGCCCAGGACTTTTTTCCTGCATAGCAGCCAGATGCCACTGCTGAGGCTGACCAACTCAGAGGAAGGAAGGAGGCTTCTGTCCTGAGGAGTGACCTCCAGTAGCAGTCCAAGGTGCTCATCCCCTCGTCTCCTTCCCTCTGAGACCCCCAACGTGAACACCTCATCCGCAAGAAGAGAGGTGGGAAGGGGCGGAAGAGGAAGAGGGAGCATCCTTCAACATCTTATTGGGTATGGTGTCTGAATTAAAGACTGGGGACCTGCAGACTCAACCTGAGTATTGAAGGTTCTCAAAAAGGTTATTCTGACCAGCTCCCAGATGCATTACAGTTTTATTATAGATAAAGCTAAAGTAGCTAAGATACTTTTAAGACAAAAAAAAGATCAACTGCAAAGTCCGCAAAGTGGACAGCACAGGAGCTGCAACCATCAATAAGCAATAGTTGTAAGTAACAAAAAATTAACCTTCCTGTCAAACTCCCTGGACCAAGACTGAGCTGTAATTCTCCAGTCCCGGACTTCAGATGGCTTCACTTGTCTTAATCTCAGCCGAAGTCTCCCAGACACAGAATGAAGCCTGCTTAGAGAAAAGGTTTGATGGCAATCTAGATAGAAGGCCACAGGAACAATGAGGAGGTTTCATTCTCTCTTCTCCTGATGATAGTTCCAGCCCATCACTACGTCTTTCCCTGTGTCATACAGCCCAAGGGAGTTTTTGCCACGGTCTGTGTTCCCCTGGGCCAAGGATGGCACAAGAGCAGCCTCCTCCTGGAGCTCTACTTGCAGTCCAAAAGGGCCGACCGAGCCAACCTCCTCTTGAAAGCAGCCGCTTCCGCTTCAAGCTGCCTTTTCCAGCCAACCCAAATTGATTTCTTAAAAGTTCTACTACCTTTCACTTAGCTCGTAGTGTGACTCTGTGCAATCCATGGATGAAGCTAATTATAGGGCATCATTAAAGTGCGGCACAATAGTATGATACTGTTGGTTTACTTATGATATCACAACCTTTTCCCGCCAACACAGGACGGTGATTGTGTCATTTATTGGGTTTTTTTGCTAAATGAGATGCTGATGTTTTCAAAAATTGCGTGAAAGTTTCTTAATTGTCAGCAGCAAAAAGGTCTTAGATGACCTCTTCTTAAACAAACTCAGAAACAAAACAAATAGCAACAAAGAATTAGCTAGAAGCCTTTGGGCAAATGCCAGAATGCCTTTGTGGCTCTTCTGTTCCTGAAATCTTCTGCTAGCAGAAATGCACCAGCATCCTTGGAGGATCTTCTTTAACTCCTGGCAATGAAATAAAATGTGCCAAGAGGAGCAAAGGAGAATATTGGAATAGAGAGCACTGAATCAGCAGTGGTAAAAAGCACCAGCAGTAATAAGTGTGTGTGTGTGGCAAATTGGGATTGGGAGCAGCAGGCCTGTCCTGCTCTGGCCCCTCAAGGATACCGTCAGTTCCTGCAGTCCATAACCCTGGGACCCTCCCTTGGTGGCCGGCCTGTCCCCTGGAAGGGATTATCCACTCACTTTCCCTTTAAAAAAAACAGGGACAGCCGGTGACTTTCTCCTGGCCAGAAATGCAGCCGCTACCAGAGTCCTCAGAGTCAGAAAGAGAAGGGAGGGGTTGCTGTTGCTGCTGATGGAGAAGTGAGAGCAACTTCTGAAGACAAAACGTGAAGCTGTCCAAATGACTGACCGGATACCAGGTGTATTTTGCTGGCTTGGATCCTGCTAGGAGGAAACCCTTCTTTGTTGGCAGTCCCTGAGAGTCAAGCAAGTAGGGCCTGTTCTGAGCTTTCTCGCTGGAGAGAAGGGTTTGGGCTCAGAGCCAGCCCCACGCCCAGCTGGCCGTGGGGCCCGTGTCTCTCTGGACCTGAGGCTGCCTGAACAAGAAGGAAAGGAGTTCCCGGGATGTGGGAATGTCTAAGCGCTCCAGGGAAGCGGGGACAAGTTCCTTGGGCTTCTCCTCTCATCTGCCAGCTAGTCTCCCGACCTGGCAAGGCCGGTCCTCCTTGGCCAAGACTGGGCACTGCCCAGTGCTGACGCTGAGGGGGCTCTGGGGGCTCTGCAGCAGAGGCGGCCCAGAGGGAGCAGCTGTTTCGCTCCTTCAGCTGCTGCGAGGAGGGAGGCGGAGGCATCAGAGTAGACGCGCAATTCATTCCAGCTGGTGTTAAGTGATAATGGATTCTCCCTCTGCCTGATGCCTGGGCCTTCCGAGCAGCTTCCACACCAGCATGTGGTTTACATGGCAATTAAGGAAGCTGCAATCAGATGTGTGGGAAGATGGGAAATGGCTCCTGCTCCTTCTCTCCCCTCCCCCACAACCAGCAATGTCAGTGCAGGAGGAAGGGGCCGAGCTGGGGTGTGGGGAACGCCCTGAGGTCCTGGGCAGGTGGGGCCTTGGGATTTCCTCTCTGGCCCTCACGGGTAGCTGCTTCTGTTGATCTGCCTCCCCCCAAATTTAGATTACAGGGGCCAATTAGGAGAGAGAGGGCCTGTTTTGGAAAGCCCAAAGAGGTTTTGGATGAGGTAGACTGACAGCAGGCCTCACTGTTTGCAGATGTATTCTTTAAACATCTTGAGATGTAAGAGATCTTCCGCACTAATTACTTCGAAGGCTGTATTAATCACAAGACACTTTAATACCCGATCAATAGAGGCATTTGTCAACGACTTTGTAAATCACCTCTGTTTCTACTCTGCTAAGGAGCCAGGCATGTGGCTGGGGAGGGGAATGCCAGACGGGGAGCACAGGCCATTTCCCCCTTTGCCTCAACTCCCTGTGCCTCTTCACCCTCCTCAGCTTATGGACCTTACCAGGAGCTCTTAGGATGCCTTATGGGACGGCCTCAATCTCCCAGAGCCGTGGGGTGGTTGCCCCCGTGGGACTTTCCTCCAAGACCCTCTGTTTGCTGAGTACCTGCACAGGGCTGCCAGCCGGCCTCCAGAGACTCCTGGTATATCAGAAGCAGCTCTGGAGAATCCCTGCTTCTCAGTTCTCCCTCTCAGATGGCTTTTTAATGATTTCCTTTTATTTGGGATCTAGATCAGGCTTCCTGGGAAATGGGTAAGGAGAACTGAGAGAGAAGAAACATGTGCACCAGGTCAGCGCCTGCCAACTCCTTCCCCGTGATCCACTGCAGCTCATCCATACAAGGGCCACTTGGGGGCCATCCCATCTCTCGCCTGGTGTGGCAGAATTTGGGGGGTTGCTGGAGGAGAAGACTGGCAGTGGCTTTTGGGGCTGCTCAGCTGTTTGTCCTTCAGCCAAAAGTCCATGCCGCTTGCTGGCCGTGGGAGGAGGGAGGTGGACCCTTGGCTGCGGGGGCTTGCCTGCTAAGAAGCAGAAGGGAGAAATGCCTGTCCCTGGAACCCAGCGGGCCGGCTGCGAGGAAGCCCACCGCAGGGCAAAGAGTCGGGGTCATTTCCTCTCCCGTGGCGTAGGGTTAGGGTGACAGTCTGGGTGGAGAACAACAGGCTTTGGCTCAAGCCCAGCACGTCCTGGGACTATAGCACCACATTCTTGTCAAGAGCCTTTGCTCCCAGTTATCGTAGGTCTCCTCAAGGAAGGAGGTGCCTGGAAAAATAGTGTCTGAAAGAAGCTGGCACAACATCCTTCACTTGTCTTTGCTCCAGGGAGCCCTGGGCAGTACCTAGCTGGCAGCTGCTGAAACTCTAGGGTAGCAACTCTTCATTTCATGCTAACTTCTTACCGGGAGGCTTTAGAGGAAGCAAAGGTCTGGGCTGAGCTGCTTCTTTTTCACTGCCACATGCGGAGGGCAGGGTGGCCTGATTTGGCCGTCGTCAATATTTCTGTACCACCTTCCAGGGCAAAGCCTGAAAGTGATAGAGTTAAAAGTGTAATTGCAATGACCCCCACTATGAAGTCTCACCCGGAACAGCATAGCTCAGATAAAACTATTGCATTTTAAAAACTTCAGTTTTAGCTGAAGGGTGAAGGCAAGAAAAATGTCAACGCTGATTTAAAGGTGCTTCAAACTGAGCATCAATTCCCCAATGGTCCCATTGAAAAGGTCCCATCCCTTCTGCTGGCCAGCCTAATAACGCTTGATGGATGAACCTGAAAACATGACCTTGGAGCCAGCAAAGTCCAGCCCAATGTCCATGGAGATCTCAGATTTTACAAACTGGCCGCTACAGTGGGAAGAGACCAAGGATCAGCTGCTGTAAGCATGGAGTCTTAGCAGTGAGGATCTCAGGGTGGTCGTTTGACAAATGATCGTTCTCTCCCTGGTGTTGTGTGATAGTGTCTTCTGCTCCCCAGCTGACCCCAGAGGTAGAATGATGCCATCGTTGACAGAGAAGGGGAGGAAGCTAAGTGAATAGTTTCACTGCCTCCCTTAGTCAGCTGGAGGTTATCGGGGTCAAAGGGGGCTTCTGAGCTTTATAAATCTCCCAGGTTATTCAGAGTCATGATTCCCTTATTCAACTGTCTATGCTTTTCTTGGGATGGCTAATCCCTCAGCCTGACTGGTGGAAGCCGATGTATTGATTTCTCTGTCTTTCTAAACCTCAGTTGTGTCTGAAGCTTGTTAGACATCTGAGGGAATTTCCAGTGGGCTCTGGGGGCAATTTGAGAGCAGATCGCAATGGGGAGCACTTGAGAGAACTTTCTGTAAGGTCACTGGGCGAGGATTAGAGAGGAGAAGGAGAAGGGGGAAGGCCCAACCTCGTCCCCGGTGGGTTGAAGCAAACTTTTTGGGCTCATTCCCCTTCAGTTAACAGAAGTGCATTCTGTCAGACTGAAGGAATTTGGTGGTCATCTTCATCATTGCTCAGTTCCTAAAAGGGATTTTGGACACCGCTGACGTATTCGCTAATTATTTTTCTGGGAACACTAATCCTCACTGAGCAAACACAGGAGATGAACGGGGTCTGCAGTGACGAGTCCTACGTTGGTTCATTTTAACCTTCTGCTCCAAAAATCACGCCTAGAGGAAACGGTTCCCTCCCCCCGTCCTGTTGGTTATGGGAATGAAGAGATACCTGCTACATCCTTGAGTGTGAGATGAGTAGAGGGAGGAGGAAGTTATGTTTACATGATGGGATCCAGATTTAATCTGGGTTTGGTCAATGGAATCTAGCCCATAATTCAGCTTGATCTCAGCCTTGGATCTTCTTCACTCTGCAGCCTTGGAAAGAGAGAAGAGAAGGATGCCTTAAGGCTTATGCATAATTTAAAATGTGACCAAGGAAAGTTTGTTTAATTTTAATCAATTGTTAGGCTCAGGATGGTTCCAACCTCCCTACCTATCCTGAGGAGCAAAGAAAAATATTAAGCCCCTGGTCTGCCAGCAACACCCTTGACAGTGATTTCAGGAGCTCCATTTCTCGAAGACTTCGGGCAGATGCTCAGAGATATTCTAAGGAGTCAAACTGGGATCTTGACGTAATTCACAGCCACTGGCACGGAGCATCTGGCCTTTGGTTCTTGGAATTTCAAAAAATGCAACTAGCTAGCTTTGTGCTCTCCCCACAAGAAAAAGCAAAGCCAAGTAATGTGGGTGCTTCTGGCCAATATGGACATTCATCTGGTATGCTCAGCAATCCTTCTATTATACTCTCCTCCAATGAACACCTGTAATTAATCAGCAGATTGGCAGAAACTCGGGTGGGGTGGAGATCATAGCCAAGTGCTTTCTGTCTTCTGTGCATCTGATACACACTCCTCAGCTCTCTTTGGTAAAGCACGCTAATCATGGCTATTGCCCTGCCCTGGTTTCACCTCCCTTGCTGTCATTCAGAATTGATCCCCTTTCAGCTTTCCAAAGGCCTGCAGGCAGGTTTCTTTCTGCTTGTCAGATTGGCATCTTCTTGAACAGGAGCTGGGTTGCACCATCCCAGCTTTGAAGGGCACAAGGCCTTGAAGGGCAAGCCCCAGACTGGCTGTGCTGCCACAGAATGGTGGGGGGAGACGGAGTGCCCACATCTAGCTGGGAGGAGTCTAGGGGTCTGGCCTTCAGCCCACAAGGGCCTCCTTGGTGCAGGTTGACCACAGAGGCCACTCGGGGCCCTTTCCTTGGCCCGGATCTTGGCAGCAGGGAAGCCGCACCCGGAGGCTTGGTTGCCCCTCTCCTGGCTGAGCTGCCCTTCTTTGGGCGAGCAGGTTAGGATCAGCATTGAGCAATGGTCTAGATGTGAAGCCTTGTGATGGCTGCCATTTCCTCATCTTGTCCTGCACTGCAGGGATCACCAACCAGTGATCTGGGCCATGTTAGGCTACTCGATCCCTAGTTAGCCAAGCGCTCAGTCCCAGCTGCCCAAGCAGACCAGCCTATTACCTCACCCACAGGGTGGCCCACTGTCCCCCTGCCTCCCCCTTTGGCTGCTGGGCTGCTGCCTGCAGAGAGATGCCACCTGCAGTGTCACCCAAATGCTGCCATCTGGTTTCTTCCCTCTGAAATAGGTCTGAATTTAAGGTGGGCTGAGCCAGATCCCTCAGTTACAAGGTCCAGCATTTATTGTCTGTTTGTTTATATGCGCCCGTCTCCCCGATATCGCTTGTCCTATTTCAGGGAGGAGGAAACCATGGTAAGGGAGCCCCTCTTTTCAGACACTTCTTTAGATTATGCACTTCATTCCTTTTGCTTTCTGAAGGAATTGGACTGATTGCAGACCCTCAGTGACCTTACGAGTCTGTTTTATATGAACTGGAATTACTATGATCAGAATTCGGTCTTCTAGAATTTCCAAAATAAGAGACACCAAGCCTTCCCCCCTTGAAGAAAGCCTGTAAGATGTTGAAAATATGGGTTTCACCCCCAGGCTGCTCCTCTGCTGCAAGGCGAAGCCTGAATTGGGCGGTGGTGGTGGGGGTGTCTTTTCTCAAGCTGCCACTGACTAAAATCACCCCAGCATGGAAAGAGCCTCCAGGCAAGCCTGTTCAGTTTTTAAGAGAGCCCTGTATGTGTGTGTGTGTGTGTGTGTGGGAGGGAGGGAGGGAGTGAGAGACCCTTGGCCCAATGATTG
>JANHFL010006685.1:31718-47527 GCA_032468155.1 Oxyrhabdium leporinum | reverse complement strand
AAAGAAAGAAAGAAAGAAAGAAAGAAAGAAAGAAAGAAAGAAAGAAAGAAAGAAAGAAAGAAAGAAAGAAAGATTATGCCAGTGTTCCAGGAACAGGAGTTCAAGGAAAGAGAAAAGCTATGTTTTAGAGTCCTACCAAGAAAGCTTTGATATAGTGGTTAAGGCAGCAGGAGAAACCAGGAGACTGTGAATTCTAGTCCCATGTTAGGCACAAAGCCAACTGGGTGAATTTTGAGTCAGTCATTCTCTCTTAGTCTTAGGAAGAAGGAAGCAAAGAAAAACTACTTCTGAAATTTTGTAGGGACTAACCCAGGCAATCACCAGGAGCCAACACTGGCTGAAATGTGCACATGCATACACATGTGCGTACAAACATACACCCACAAGAAAGAGAGAGAGAGAGAGGGAGGGAGAGAGAGAGAGATTGTAGTAGTCTTATTTTTTTTAAAAAATAGCACAATTTTATAAACTTCAGGGAAGATTTTTTACCCCTGTTAAATATGTTTAGGATTAAATGAGTTTTTTCTGTGCTTTATATTATAAATAAACAGTGATCAGTACCACCGAAATGATGATCTTGCCCTTCCCACTAGTAAAATTGGTGTGAACATAGATATTCTACCTCATTTGGAGCTAACTTTTCAGTTCATTCCAATGATGCGAGTTGTGTTGTGTTTGTTTTTTAAGATAAATTTCGCCATGCTATCTTCACTCTTTTGTCATGTCAGTCTTATTCATGAGTACCATGCTATTAAGAACTATGACTTATCCTGTATTAGGCTGTTGGTTGCTTTTACACTGGAGCAGCAGGCTGTTTTACAGATAAATTTTGACATTCCTGTTTGTGGATGCCTTGACTTTATTTAATTTCCTTCCTCTTAAAACTGTATTTTTTATAAATTTTTAGAGTTTCTTTCTCTGGACAGAAGCAGTGCTACTTAACAATTTGTGAGGTTGCATTGGTCAGTACAGAGTTCACCTCAATCCAGAATTCATTTTCTGTCAGCATTGGGCTCATTTTCATATTCTGCTTGCTGCATTTTACTAATCAGAAGTTCCATAGTTCCATCAGCTGGGATTTCTTACGTTTCTGTTTGTGTGTCTGTGTGCACATGTGCTGGGGGCAGATCATGAGATGGGGAAAGTGTCTCTCTCTCTCTCACGTTCCTCTTTCTTTCTCTCTCTCGGTCTCTCTCTTACATACATGTGGAATTGTGGGATGGAGAGGAAAAAGACCATTTGTCTAATCAACAATAATTCATAGAGGAGCTTGTCTTCGCTGGGGAGAAAGAGAAAGCTCCAAAGTATTACAACATTAAGAGCATTATAATTAAGGATTCTCTGTTTTGCCTTTTAAATTTTCTCTTCCAATCTTTCGGGCAGGAGACGAATAGTCTTATGAAATGATTTCATAGATCCTGCCACCAAGAGGTCTTCCAGATTAATCAAGAGATTGACACTCCTATCAGAAGAAGCACACAGTAAAATGTAGAGTCCCTAAATCAATAATACAAATTATAGGTTGAATTCCTAACCACCCGTGTGCTCAGGAAATCCATAGTGATGATCCTGCCAGTAGGTGACATGAGTGGGAGGGGAAAGCCCATAATGAAACTTACCAATTGCTCTCCTAAAATTACTCTGCATTAAATTGCAGAGTAGTTTTGCAGGTTAAGGTTATAACACTGCCCAGTCTCATTCTTGAAAGTGTGGTAAAGTTTGGCTATAGGGCAGTGCAGTTCCTCTCATCTCTGGAATTGGACAAAAGTACGTGGAAACTAATCAAGGAGAGATCTAATTTAGGACTGAGAAGAAATTTCCTGACAGTTACAAGAATTAATCGGTGGAACAACTTGCCTCCAGAAGTTGTGGGTGCTCCAATACTGAAGGTTTTTAAGAAGAGTTTGGACAACCATTTGTCTGAAATGTTATACTTGCTGCTTGAGCAAGGGCTTGGACTACAAGACTTCGAAGATCCCTTCCAATTTTGTTAATCCAGAAGGTTAAGCAATAGCATGCATAAACCTCTTTCATTCCTGTGAATTAAAACATCCCCAAAGTTGTCCTGCATGGAGGCCAGTTTGTGCATACACAAAAAGGCTAACTCAGTACCCCATGATTAAATCAGCAATAGTCCAGTTTGATGCGTTAACCACACACAGCCATTTAAACCAACCTTTAATTGTTCCATTATTTGGATTGTCACATTCTGTATTTATTTTTATATATTTTCTGCTTCTTGTTGTATTTTTTTCACTCAGTAGCTTGTTTTATATATTATAAACCTAACTACCGTAGATCTGATCCCATTCTTAGCATAAGAAGGTTTTTCAAATAAGGCATCTGAAGCTTTCCTAGGAATACCATACTGTAACTGCATTAGCATTCATAACAGGACAGAACTGCAAAAGGAACTGCCCGTCCTATATGCAACATCAGAAAACAAATTAATTGAAATATCACAGCATTTATGAACGGGGCTTGTCCATTCATAAAACTGCTGTTATTCAAGTAACAATTCTCAGCATTTCGCACAAAGGCTATACAATTTTCAGTTACTATGTTCTTGTGAAAACAAACAAGACACGAAGCTGTATCCAGCAAATTGGCAATTAGATCAAAAAGTCATATTAAAACTTGAACATCTCCAGCACCCTCACCTGAGTTTTCAAAAGATTTCTGTAAATGAATTCTGAAGGAAAGACATTTTCTCTGTTCTTGTATTTGGAAACAACACATCTTTAAAACATTTGGGAATGCCACTATTAGGACAACAAATAATAAAACACGGGTTTCCTCATCTGATAATACTCAGATTTATTGGAATCATGAGTTCCAAATTCTCCAAACAACAGAGCTTGCCATTTCCAACAGAACTTGAGATCATCTAGAGGGGTCTGGTTGGAGGCTGAAGACTACAGAACATAATTATTTTTTTATATAATTGTTAGATATACTAAGATTAAATTATTTGCTACAGAGAACATCAAATGCCTTGCACAATTTTGCTTCTGACCTCCAATAATTCAGGTTTTTCTTAACATTTTTGTACTACCGTAGTTCGGGCATAATTATAAAATGTTAGTTTGACTTGCACATTCTCCCCTAGCTTGTGCCAGTGGGGGACATTAGAAACATTTACATCTAACTTTATATCAATGAGAACTGGGGAAAATTGGCTGTTTCCAGAATCTGGTGAACTAGGTGGCATTTTTTTAATAAAAAAAAAAATAAGTAGAATTTAAACTTTGGAATTAAGTAAACCTGGAATTTTGGTTTGATGCTGGCAAATTTACAAAATCCATAATTTAAAAAATGAATTCTGGGTGACCTCTGATTTACAAACATATTTTTTTTTTATTTCCTTCACTTTTACACATCAGAGGAAAGGAAAATGTGTGTAGCCTAAATATTCAACTATAGTTTAATGTTATATCTGAACCAGACAATGATGAGGAAAAAAACCATGCCGTTTCCTTTTCTTTAGTGTTGAAATATAAATTAATGAAATGTTTAGATGTAGTGTGTTAAAAATTGCTAGTCACTATCCAAAGCGCCAAGCATTAAGTATTATTATTACTTTCACAGATTTTGTTGTATTCTATGGAATCCAATTTTTCATGTAAAAATGGAGTTTGGGGGCCTCCTGTTTGAAAAGGTAACATTTCTTCTGTAGTTCAATGTATCATAGCATTAAGTGCAGTTAATTTTGTAGACCAATGCTTAGTAACTTTGTCAGTTGTAGGTAGCATTTTGTACTTTTTGTGTGTGCCAACTTCCTGTAGACTACAGTGCAAATTGCATCTTTCATAATCATCGCATGTCAATTGTTGGATTTCAAAACAGAACATAAAATATGGAGACTATGAATCTTCATTTAATTCCTGAATCTGATAGGCCGTGTGGGAGTTAAACACCCCCCCCCTTCACTCAAATTTCTTCTTTTTCTGATGTATTCACACTTACGATTTGAAATAGGGAGGTCACCTAGCCAGAGCAAGGATTATGTGTGATCTTGTTACATTTCATACTAGTATTACTAAACTCGGGGAAATTGGGAACTGTAAAAGCACATGTCTCTTCTACTGTGTACTTTCTCATATTGACAGGGAGATGAGTGGCATATAAATTTAATAAATTTAACAAATAAACATGAAACTACCAAACATATGACACTTAGGGACTGCATAATCTGCACTAGATGCACTGCCTTTTGAGATATCTTGGCTACCATAGATACTTGCGAAGACGTTGTTTAATACCTCTGGGAACATTGATATGCGGGTCATATTTTGGTATGGAAGGGCCATTTTTGCTGTAGTGATTAAGGTCACTAGGCTAAAAAAAAACCAGCTGGGTGACCTTGGGCCAGTTACTCTCTCTCTCTCAGCCCTAGGAATGAGTCATTGACAAAGCACTTCTGAAAAATTTTGCCAAGAAAACTGCAGGGATTTGTCCAGGCAGAGACTGAAAATCTGATACGATTGAATAGAAGAAAACAAAAATAGAAGGGATGACCAGGCAGCTTTTTTTTTTTTAATGTGGTAGATTGCTGGCATTGAAACTTGGTAAAAAGGTTTTAGGTGTAAATGAGAGTTGCTTGTTAAAGAACTCATGTCTCTATAAATAAAATGTATGGTATACCAGTAAAAGCTTGCCTTTGCTAACATTTGAGGATATGTATTTACATGAGCAGAAATATATAATTTCCATCATAATTCCACCTCTCTGAAAAAGGAGAGATTTTTAAAAGGAATTAAAAACGTGGTCCTTTGCTGCAAAGTTTTTGTTTCATTCATAGCATGGCTACTTTTAGGCCTTAGTGTCATTCTGCATCTGAGAACGCCCTGTATGAAGATGTAGATGAGTTAAATTACAGCATAAAATGTGTAGTATGGACATAAGGCATGCACAGCATATATTGCAAAGAAAAAAACGATCACCTTGCTTTCTTAATGTGATAGTCAAGGGGAGGGGAAAACAGTTTGAGCCAGTTGATGCTAAGGAAGGTCCTTGTGGCTGTGAGATTGGCTTCATTATTTGGTTGCAGGAGGTGTGACGAGTTAGTCTGGTAAAGGCCCACAGAGATCAGGATATAAGGTAGGAGCAGAGGATTTGTGGGTATAAATAGGGAAACATTCATTCATTCAAGTGTTGGATTGGTTTCCATTTCGAAACTGCCCCCAAATTAAAACCATTATGGGTAAATTTCTGTAATAATTCCCTTGGTTTTTTTTTTAACCAGTAATGAAGTCATAATTAAAGAATCGATTGTCATTCATCAGTTGAAGAAGTACTAGATACGTACGATTTGCCAGGTTATGTTGGCATCCAATACGTTTATAATCAAGATTACAGTTATTCTGAAAATATTTAACATATGGGTATGTTAAATAAGAGTACTTTATTCAGTCCCTGTGGTGCAATTAGTTTGTGCTATGAATGTTCTCCATACATTGAGAGATAGACTGATTTTAATATTCAGTTTCTAATTGCATACTTGCTTTGAACGGCCTTGGAATTTCCCTCTGGTTTCGCGTGATTTCAGTTAGCCAGGAGCATCACTGTCAATGTTAATACTCTAATTTGAATTCTTCTATCTTTTTGAAGGGGGCACGATGGCTCAGCAGTTAGGAGGCTGAGCTTGTCAGCTGACAGCCTGGGTTCGAGACCCAAGCGCTGTGCGACGGGGCAAGCTCTCGTTCGTGCCCCAGCTCCTGCCCATGTAACAGTTCAAAAGCATGAAAATGTGCGTGGATAAAATAAGTTCCACTACAATGGGAAGGAACAGCGTTCTGTGTTTCTCCGCATGCTCTGCGCTGCGGTGTGATGTCATGCTGGCCACATGATCCCAGAAATGTATTGGGACACTGGCTCCCTCGGCTAAGTAGCAAAGATGAGCACCACTCTCTAGTGTTGGGCACTACTGAATAGGGAAAACCTTTACCTATCTTTTTGAAACTACAGGTGGTCCTCGACTTACAATGGTTCATTTAGTGACTGCTTGAAATTACATCACTGAAAAAAAGAGGCTTATGACCATTTGTCATGCAATCATTACAGCATCCCCATGGCTATGTGATCAGAATTCAGATGTTTGGCAACTTACTCATATTTATGACCATTGCAGTGTCCTGGGGTCACCTGTGATCACCTTTTGCAACCTTCTGACAAGCAAAGTCAATGGGGGATCCAGATTGACTTAATCATGTTACTAATTTAGAAAGTGTGGCGATGCACTTAACAACTGTGCCAAGAAAGGTCATAAAATGGGGCAAAACTCACTTAACAAATGTCTCACTTAGCAATGGAAATTTGGGGCTCAACTGTGGTCATAAGTCAAGGACTACCTGTATTGCTCAGTCCTTGGTTGAACTCTTACCTGAGTGTTTAGCTATCCATAGTGATTGAAATAATCTCAGGTACAGTTCCTTTCTCGCTGTTCTTTCACCGATGTTAAGAAACAGACCTGAAAGCAACTGACAATCAAGCCACGTGAAATATCTACTGCTAGAGATTCTTGGAGTCATGTTTCAAACATTTGTAAGATAAGTGACTGTGGATTTCTGAGGTTGTGAAGGCAAGGTGGAGTAAAAGTTCTAAGAAAGGCAGGAAGCCTAGGGAGAACTGAAGGTTTCCTGATGTGAAAAAGTAACCTTGTTAATGAACTCTTCATTGGGCTTGCAAGTTATTTTAGATATCTTACATGGAGTACTAAGCACAGCTAGTTGAAAGTCAGTAGGTTTAAAATCTTCTTTCAGCATTTAGATACCACTTCTACTACCCGTTGTTATAGCACAATGTACATTATACTGTAAAAGAAAGATTTTAAAGTGAAAATTCTTATGTTTTAATGAGAAGCACAGGGAGCAGTCAGTGTTGCCTTTCTAGAAACATTTCTTGCTTTCCAATATGTGTCCCGAGAATCAGTGTAACATAAGAAAAGAATATCAATAAAAAACACATTAAAACTAACACTTAAAAAACTTTCAAGACACTATCAACAGGTCAAAGGATGTGACCCAAATATAAATCCAGAAATGGAAGATCACATTCTGGGATCTTTATTAAGGAAGACATGCTGTGTATATCTGTGACATTGTATATGTTTTGAATTCTATCTAACCAACTTTGTTCTACAAACAGTATTAGAACAGATTAAAACGAACATTCCTGGCCATCCCAAGTAACCCTGGATATGATATAGCCTATATTATACATAGAAGGAGGGCATTATTCATGTGTGAATTTCTGTCTGTGCACCTGAAGAGAGTACTAATCTCTGAAGGTCAAGTTACAAGGAACTGCTAATGTAAGGCAACCCTTTCCTTCTGTATAGACAGTGGGGTCTACAGAATCTAGCACTTTCATCAAAATAACAAAAGCAGCATTGTGATTGCAACTCTGCCCTTTAATGTCATGACACATGTATAAAAGTGTCAGAGTTTCCCATTTATTTCATACATTCATGCCTGTCTATATATACAGATCTCAAGATGTAAGCAATATAGGTAATACAATAGGGTGGTAGATTCCAGCTGGTAGTCAGGGACACAAATTGGATACAGTAATTGAATCAAACATCTAGAGCAGGGGTATGTAACTCAACGCCTGCGGGCCGGATCCGACCTGTGGGGTCCTTAGATATGCCCCATGGGCCTGGCCTGAAAACAGCGAAGGACCGGCCCATGGTGCCTAAGCCAGCGAAAACAGAGCTCAGGAAGGCTGTGTGCATCCTCCCCGAGCTCCTTTTTTGCTGGCAGTGGGCTGCAGGAGGCCGTCGCAGCTCAAAACAGAGCCCCAATGAGGGGCCATGCCCCTCCCCCAGCCTCCCAAGGTCAAAAACAATCCCAGTGCAGCCCTCAATGAAATCGAGTTTGACACCCCTGATCTAGAGCAATGGGTGGGCTTCCCCTGTACTGGATATGTTTACATAGGGACCAAGCAGTCATCTTTCCAGGATGTTTTAGTTCAGATCCCTGCATTGGGCAGGTAATTTTGCCCATTGGCTTAAACGTTTCCTTCTATCTACATGATGCTAGGAAAGCTCTTAATTGGAAAACCTTTCTGAAAGGTATTGAATGCTGCAGCTCCAAGGCAGACACCCTCGCGTCTTTCAGTTGTTTTGAAATAGAGCATCCACACAATTGGCCATACAATTATGTATCTGATATTCCAAAAATATCTGGAAAGCACAAGGCTGGGTATCCCTTACGTAAGCAAAACAAAGATAATGTCTAATGTAATCAAAACAAATATAGTGCATTCTCCGTTTGATAATTTATTCTATATAATATACAGGATGGTCTTTATGCTTCCAACTTATTTATTAGCTGGCTTAGGAGCAGGAAGAAAATGTGCTGAACGTTAGGCATTCAGCAGCCAAGCTGTGGCCTCCAATGCAGAGCTTGCCAGCGTGGAGATATCATGGTTGAAAAGGCAATAACAAAAAGGGAGGTTGGGAGACAATCAGCATTAGCAGCATAGCTGTGGCTGGAACTCATCCTACGAGCATGAGCCAGATTGCATGTACATAGGAAGACAGAAATCAGACTGAAAGAAAAAAATGCTCTTCTAGTTAGGAATTTGCTATTGACTAAAAATTAGTTTTATACCCAGTTTTTGCGTAATTTAAGTATCTAATTTTGGTTCCCTTTTGTGGCTATTTTAGTGTGATGATGCTTTTATTGTGTGTTAATGTTTGACGGTATGGTAGTTCTTGACACTGATTAGGCTGTGCTTTGTCTGGAAAATCAGGTTACAAATATTTTAAATAATAAAAACCAAATGTTAAAAAGGTGTTGGCTCAGCAGAAAACTCTCTTTTTCTAAGCCAGAGGCATAAACTGATAGGAAGGTTGTAAGATCCGTGAAGGCTAGTCTTAGAAGAATGAGTGCAGTGTAATCTGGCGACTGAAACTTCCTAGACATTTCAGAGTAACAACCCATTTCCAGGATTTATTTTTTATTTATTTAAAAAAACCAGTCAAATCCCTAAAGCCACTTGCAGTCTACTTCCTAGCTACTGATAGAGCAAGGAAAATAATCCAAATAACAAATAGCCCACATCGGTGAGGGCACCCACCGTATAATCAATCTCCAAAGGCTTCCCAGAAGCTCTTAGTAGTTTTGCTGAATGCCAGCAGGATTGGTGCTGAGCCATCTTCAGGTGAAGCATTATTTCAAAGAAAAGGCATGGTTAACCACAGCACATAAATTTGTCAAGGGCAAAGCCAAGGGAAACTCAATGAGTCACTTGGAAAAAAAATAGAATTTCTGCCTTAAGGTATTTCTGCATAAAGAAGGGATGTGCAAATGAATATAAATGTGTTTCATTTTGTCCGTGTCACTGTTTTTCACATAGATTCCATTTTGCGATGTGTTTTGATTTATTTTTTTTAATGTGGAAAACCCATATTTACTGTTGTTGGCAGCTTTCAGCAGTTGCCACATTTTCTATGCAACTTTCCTAATGCAGGCTTTTTAACGCAAATCATTCTACCAATTTTATATTTCTTTGTGTGTGTGTGTGAATATTGAATGGCAAGAGCACACCTTCCAAGTCTCCATTCAAAATCGGCGGTTGGTGTTATCATTTTTGTCTGATGGTGCTATCACATGCCCGGTGAAATCCATGCTGCATTCTTTTCTTTCCCTAGCCTTGACATAACTTTTTACTTCCTCCTCATCCATACCCTTTCTTTGGTTTCTTCCTTCAGTTGCCCAATTTCCGTGAAGGCAGGGCAATAGCGACAGAAAGAAAACACCTTTTTCAGTTTTACATTACTGAGACCAATGAGCGGGGGGAAAAATAAAGTCTGCTGATGGTCTCTATCATTCTATAGAATTCTTTGATGGTCAGAAGCTTGGAGACCCTTTCACTAGTGTTAATAGCTATGTCAGTTTGGGTTTTGTGATGTTTTGCTTTTTTTAAAATATCTGGTGCTATCCAATCCTAATCTGGCTGCTTTGTACATGGCTAATCCAAGCGTGTCATTTTGATTTGTAGGCTCATTGTCCCAAATTATGTCACTGGAGTTTGGCAATCATTCCTGTTCCACATCCAGATCTTCACAGGCATTTCCAGGCTTTTGAGGGAAGAAAAACGGTGAACAGAATATGCGAACAGAAGCATCCCTAACTTTTTTGGGGGGAAAAAAGACTGGCTACAACTTCAACTTTGCATAGACTGATGATTAGGGGGCTTTTCATGCAATCCATTTTTAGATTGTGACTTACCAATGAAAAAAGGCAACTTTTTTGAAGTCTGCTAGCTCTTCATCACCTGGGAAAAAAGTGAAAAAGCAAGTGTTATAAATGCATAAACCATATACATTCGGATATAAGAAAATGTAAAGGGAGGGAGGGATTCACCTTCATAGAAATTAGGGAAGGGCACTGAACTGTCATGAATGGGGAGGACGAAGGGATCTTTCTCCCCCACACAACAGGCAAGAAGCTCACTGCTCCTGCTTCTCATTTGCCCATAGATTTTCTCACTATCCACTCATGAGAAACTAGTGTGTGTTGTAGGCTTGAAAAAAGAAAGTTGAAATAGTTGTTGTTCCTTGAAAAGAGAAGCAATAGAAAGACAACAGGAGGAATATAATTCTTTTGGAGGGTGGGAGATTCAAATTCTTCCATGATCCCTTAAGAAATATGGGTGAAGGAAGGACAGCCTTTTTCAGCATAATATTTAATGACATTTGTTTTATGAATTAAGGTACAATTAAACCAGAGGAATCAAGTTTTCTTTCTTTTAAAAGAACTCACATCATCATCATTTTCATTTCAACCAAGATCCCTATATTTATGAAAAGTTCAAGTTGTAATTTTGCTTTGCTCAAGGAAAGACACCTGAAAGACGTCTGCGTTTTGTCATTGCATAATCTAGATGCTCCCAAACTCGAATTCATGAAAAGGATCCAATTACAGTTTAGCAAGTTATGCACTCTTTGAATGCCTTCCAAGGTTTGTTGGCATTTCCACTGTAGCTCAGCAGCTGGTACCATCTTTCATATCAAATTCTATGCATTCGATCAGAAGATATTTCAACATTAAACCATTGACATGGTAAAATGACAAGGGCAGCATTACGGGGCTTCAATTTCCCTTGAAATCGACTACTTTTTTTGTATTGTGCATGAGTACTAACTTTCAATAACTATCTTTTCCAGAGCAAATGTTGTTGTTTTTTTAAAAAATCTTTAAGAAACTAGCATAAAGCATAATTACTGTAATGTATGGCTGATCCTGTAAAGAGCTTCTCTTAACAGCTCAGATGCTCATCTCCTTTTGAAAAAGTGGTAAACTGAATTTGAGGATTCTGAATACCTAAATCAAACTCTTCTCTTCTACTTCTTTGATTTGTTTGCAAAATTTCCCAGCTGCAAGAGCTTAAATAACATCGAGCAAAGAATTCATCAAGCTATTAACACAATGGTCTTCTATAAGACACTTAATTGGAATCCCCTTCTTTGTTTATTAGACATAATTTACCTTGAAAACCATGAAGAAATTTAGCAGAATATGCAGCTCTGGCAATATATTTCTGTCTTAGCTAGCAAGAGCACAAGAATAGATATAATACAGGTACAGCATACTAGAACTATCCTATCTCATTGGGCTCAACACGGATAATAACTGTTGATGATAATAACATTGTTACCTAACCGTAATCGATAAGAAGCTGGATGTTTGCTGTGTAATGATAGTAATACCTTTCTGGACTTGAACCAACTCCAATCTCTTCCTCTTCCTCCTCCTCCTCAGGAATCTTTCAGAGAAAGTATCCACATTTATATACCTGATTGTTTCATCTTTATTTTTTAAAAAAATGAACTGGCATGAATAGCACTAATTAAATTAGAGAAATGAATGCAATTCATCAGAGTCTAATTCTTTAAGGATTTGAGATTGTGGTTTATGGAGTTCTGGTTCTTCCTCTCTGTGGTTTCCTTCTCCTCTTCTTCCTCTTTATTATTTGCCATGAATGTGGGGTCAACTGTTAGCAACTATGTAGATTCTCTTTGTGACAATCTGTCTCTAGCCAGTTCCTTAGCTCTTCCAGTGTTCTTTTTTCCAAATAGGTGAAAGCAAAAGTAACACGCATGACATTGTACATGTAGTCCTCGACTTGCGACCACAATTGAGCCTAAAATTTCTGTTGCTAAACTAGACAGTGGTTAAGAGACGTTTTCCCCATTTGGTGACCCATTTGATAACCATTCTTACCACAGTTGTTAAGTAAATCACTGCAGTTGTTAGTAACATGGTGAGGTGAATGTGATCTGGTTTCCCCGTTGACTTGTCAGAAGGTTGCAAAAGGTGAACAACCTTCATAAATACATGCTAATTGCTAAGTGTCTGAAATTTGACCAGAGGGTTGCTGCGATGGTCACAAGTGTGAAAAATGGTCATAAATCACTTATTTCAATGCTGTTGTAACTTCAAATGGTCACTAAACAATTGTTGTAAGTCGAGGATCACCTGTATAGCAATAGACACAGAGTACCAGATTGAACCATTTATTTGTTGGTTTATATATTAGACTTCTAGAACTGCCTATCTCATGTCACTATAGTGCTGGGCTATTTACAAAGAATCACAAAAGTTTCTGGTGCCCCCCTCTCCCCCCCACAAAAAAAGCAGCACATCCCCAAACACGTTTACTGGGCTCCACCCTCACTTAACCCCAAGGTTTCTGGAAAGCTAAGACGTTAGGAGCCTGCCAGATCTCAGGGGGAAAGGTGTTCCATCTTTTGACAGCCTCCCTAAGGTTTTGTCCCATACAGAATAAAACATAAACATATAAACTGTTTGAAGCAATTATCCAGACAAAATATAACTGTAGATTAAAATATTTAATATTTGGCAATAAGACCAAATGAATGAATGTGAGAAAGATCCTATTGGATCAGATCAAAGCAGGACGTGAACACAGCTGTACCATCCTGCTTGTACTCTCCAGCAACTGTGGTTTTTCTTTTTCTTCTTTAACGCATTGAAATGATTTTGTCTCAGCATACATACCCCCTTTTATTGTTTTCTTCTATTTTAACTACGTAAGCAGCCCAGATAATTTTAGTTAAGCGGCCATCTAAATCTAATACAATAAATAATAAATGTAAGAGCTAATATTTAACTATCACAACAGTAAAAGATGCTAGCGCTAATATTAAACCGTCATAATCATAATATGGTTAAATAGCCATCCTCATAATATTTAACCATCAATGAAATATTAGTATTTCTTTGTATTATATGTTTACAATCGTTGTTAAACTTTAATTTCTATTATTAGTTTAAATATACGTTATGCTTGTCCTAGCTGACAGATATATCTCTATCTATCCCCTAACAGATCAGCCGTACTCATGGTCTCCAACTCAGCAGTCCTTCAGTGAGGAAAGATATTCTCCTGTTTCAAGGAACATGAAAGGATTATCTGGCAGTCGGAATCAATCACAATTATGTTCGGCGCATACTTGTGGTTTAGCATCCCCTGAAGATTGTGAACACAGCCACGATCATCTTCATCATGGCCAGGAGTCAAGGCAATCGTATCTTCTCAGCCCAACTGAGAGTTGCCCAGTGGATCACCATCGCTGCTCACCACGAAGCTCCATCCATTCAGAATGTATGATGATGCCCATGGTTATGGGTGATCATATGTCCAGTAGCACTTTCCCCAGAATGCACTACACCTCACATTACGATACCAGGGACGATTGCACCATGACTCATGCAAACACGAAGATTAACCGGATCCCGGCAAATTTGCTGGATCAATTTGAGAAACAACTTCCTCTCCATAGGGATGGCTTTCACACTTTGCAGTACCAAAGGACATCAACAGCAGCTGAACAACGCAGTGAAAGCCCAGGTAGAATACGTCACCTTGTTCATTCAGTCCAAAAACTGTTTACAAAATCACATTCTTTGGAAGGATCTTCCAAGAGCAATGTAAACGGGGCAAAGGGAGATGGCCGAGGTGATGACCATCATCATGGACATCATTCTAAACATAGCAAAAGAAGTAAAAGTAAAGAGCGAAAGCCTGAAAGTAAGCATAAAACTGGAATGAGCAGCTGGTGGAGCTCTGATGACAACTTGGACAGCGATAGCACTTACCGAACACCTAGTGTGGTAAACAGGCATCATGTGGACCATATCTCTCATTGCTATCCCGAAGCTCTTCAGGGACATTTTGGGGATCTCTCATTAAAGACTTCCAAAAGTAACAATGATGTGAAATGTTCGGCTTGCGAAGGCCTTGCAATGACCCCTGATGGCAAGTACATGAAACGGAGCTCTTGGTCTACCCTCACAGTCAGCCAAGCTAAAGAAGCTTATCGGAAGTCGTCTCTTAATCTAGACAAGCCTCTAGTTCATCAGGAAATAAAACCCTCCCTGAGACCATGCCATTACCTTCAGGTAAGTGTGAAATGTGGCTAATACCCTTAAGTGAAGAGCAATATACTCTTTTAACGTTTGGAAGGCAGTTTTCTAACAGGCATTCTTTCCCATAATTTTTCAGTTAAAATCTATTTTTTTCCCCAAGGTTCATCTACACCTAGAAATATAACGCAAAGCAAAGCTCAGAAACTGGTTTTATATGAGTTATCTATAACAAACCTTAGGTGAAAGTAAAACATAACCATCACAGTCCCATCAATCTTTTATGGCCTTGACCTCTTCTCAAGAGGCAGCTCGGGTACCTTTCACTGAGCTTCCTTCTTGTTTTTCTTTAACAGCACCTGCATAAAATAGCAGTGATGGTGGCCATAGGTCCTATACCTGGTCTTTAATTACATGCTAACCAAGTGGGACACAAACGCTCTGCTTCTCACTGAGGACTCTGAATGGAGCCCGAGTACCTTTAAGAATATGTGATGTGTGTATTTTCTTTCAGCTATAACCACCAATCATGAAGGGCTAACTTTGAAAGATGCTGATTGGCTTCACCTAATTCATGCAATGGACATATAACAAACAATACTATTTATTTTTTTAAAAAAAGAAGCAAAAATCGTGAGATTGGAAAAACCCACTTTCAACTTTTTTTTCCCCGTTTTCCTAGGTTTTTTTTAGGTAAAAAATAAAAATAGAAAGATAAAAGATAAATGTACTGGTTGCAGTAGAGATTAGGAAAGAATGAGTAACAGAGACTTTGGAATCAGAGCTCAAGTTGCAATTTGCTTTTGGGTTAGTGTGAAGTAGGAACCAGTGGCTTATACTTTAACTGACACTTGCAGCAGATAACCTGGAGTAAAAAGTTTCGTTTTCCCTTGGCAGCTACTTCAGACAGCCACCATTCCTAACTGTTGTTCTCGTCAGCTGATAGCTAGCTTATTTTCCAACAAGTTCCAAAAATGCTCTCTGCCTCAATATGATGGAAGGGCATCATGCGGTAGTAGCTGCTGCAGGTCTTGAAAGACTTTTGAATTGCCATGTATCAACTCGCAAGAGCTCTTAAGGCAGTGATGGCCTTCTGCAAAAGAAGGATGATGCTGGAGGTTAGTGCTCCCTTTATTTAATCAGATTTAGGTACCATCCAACTCCAAAATGATTCTGGGTGGCTCACAATATAAAACAAACAATACAAAGACTAGACAAGACTATATAAGTAAACAAAACGCTTGCCAAGACAATGGAATCTATCTATCTACCTGTCTATCTATCTATCATCTCTCTCTCTCTCTTTCTCGCTGTCTCTCTCTCTCTCTCTCTCCATCTGTCTGTCTGTCTGTCTATCTATCTATCTATCTATCTATCTATCTATCTATCTATCTATCTATCTATCTATCT
>JANHFL010006685.1:9972-29257 GCA_032468155.1 Oxyrhabdium leporinum | reverse complement strand
TACCACCTGGTTTCATCCCCCCCCCCCCCCAATCATGCAATCCTTTCAGTAAGAATCTTATAAAACACAGTTCTGAATGTTTCTTGTGAGGCTTCCATATGATAACGATTGGTGAAATGGTTTCTCTGGCATTTTTGTTTTATTTTGCTTTTTACTCCATGTACAGGTAGTTTTTGACTCACGATCATTCGTTCAAAGTTACAAAGGCATTGAAAAAAGTGACTTATGTCTCTTTTTCAAACTTAGCGGTGTTGCAGCATCCCCATGGTCATGTGATCAAAATTCAGGCACTTAGCAACTGCCTGTTTTTATGACCGTTGCAGTGTCCCGTGGTCACATAATCACCTTTTGAGAACTTCTGACAAGCAAAACCAGTGGGGAAGCAGGATTGATGTAACAACCATGTTACTAAGTTAACAACTGCAGAGATTCACTTACTAACTGTGGCAAAGAACGTCCTAAAATGGGGCAAAACTCACTTAACAGCTGCCATACGTAGCAATGGAAATCTTGGGTTCAGTTGTGGTTGTAAGTCAAGGACTACCTGTATGTATCTTCTCATGGATAGAATAGTTGATCTAGGAAGAGAAAACTCTCAAACGGGAAATGGTTTCAAAAGAGAGCAAGTAGAGAATAAAGGCTTTGCAGAAAGGCCATCTGAAGGAAGATCAAGGGAAGCTATGGTTTCAGGGGGAGTCTTTGTCGAAAAGCTGGATGTCTTAAAAGAATTGCCTCAATTAATTTGCGACATCAATCCTGCTTCCTCCGCCTTGCTTCAGTTTCAGCTGTTTTGTTTGCTTAAAGCACGATAATATCTTGTCAAGTAATATTGTAAGGCTCTGACAACGTTGTAACCTGGGTTTTTCCTGCAAGCTCTGGGAAAGGATCTAATGTAGGTTTAATTATTTTTGCTCTTAGTTGCCTTAGATTCTTTCTTAATAACTTTTTCGTTACTAGTTCTCAGTGTAGTTTTTTTATTATTATCATGATGCTATTTTTGAATTTTAGCCCTTCTATTACCAAAAGGGTATATAAAATGCTCTGCACATAAGCCCCAGTAAACAAACAAACAGACATCGGGGTATTCTTGTATATAACTATATTCTTGTATATAAAAGCATAAAGTGAAGATGTTTTTGAGCTTCGCTCTTTATTAAAAATCAGAAATACACAATTTTCAACAGCAGCTACAAAATTTTTATGATGTACGTTATTTGCATGTGTACGTTCTATATATCCAAGACTGAATGTGAGCACTTCTCCTCTACGTTCAATGTCGAAAACAATCCTAGTTATAAATTAAACAGCAAGACAGGAAAAAGAAAATGTCCATGATTATGAAACAATAAGGCTGCATACTATACTATAAAGCCATGTAAACACTTTTTGTCTTTTTTGTCACTTTTCACTATTCTCCTAAATCCAGGATCATGTTGTTAATCATACTAATATTGTAACTGCATAATTCTATAGCTGGGTTTTGTAACTACTGATTTTAGTAATAGTTATATAACTGTGTGCATACAGTATGTGTGCGTGTAGGTATACATGTTAGAAAACAGCAAACAAGAACAAGTGTTTAACTGAGGCCAGAACCAGTTAGAGACCACAACTAAGTATTGGATTAAGGACTTGCCAAAAAAAAAGCTAAGTTGGAACAATTAAACATTAGTCATATGCATGGACAAAGGTATGTAGCAATATAGGTCCATGGTATATTTAATAATATTGTTTGATATTTTATTGTGAAACTTCAATTTAGTTGGAGGTGTTATTATCCGAATGATATTAATGTTTTCATTTGATTACCAGGTTGCAAATTTAGATTTCCAGAGCTAATACATCAGGCTTATTTGGGTTTCTGCCAAATCAGACAGGTGTTTCGGAAGTTTCTGTCACAAGCTGGTCTTTTTTTCAGCCTGTTGTGTAGAATTAACATCATACCCGTTCTTTAGCAAATACTTCTAGTTATCAAATGCTTTTATGTTAGATATACAATTACACTTGTTGTTTATGTCAGCTTCAATTTGATCAGAAATCATCCTCTTTTAAGAAAAATCAGGGTGATAGGTTTTCCTCACTCACCTTGTATGCTTGATTTTGATTTGGGTGAACCTAGTCACCGCTGTTTATAAATCGAGATTTATGTCTTGTGGCTAATTGTGCTTTCCTCAATAAATATTAAACAGTGGTACACCACAAAGTGCAAAGCAAGCAATAGCTGCTATAGATTATTACACCACACCACATCAGTGTCTGGTAAACAATCTTCTGCATTTACCCCATCAAATATCACTAGAATGTTGTACTTAGTTAATAGCTAAAGTAAACTCTATCCTTTGGCAATGTCAAGTACTTAGTTATTATTTGTAACAGATTGTTTAAAGGGCCCCAAATAAATGTCAGATTTATTTCTGTTTTGTGCTTGTTGTAATACCTGTCCCAGGTACCTCAAGATGAATGGGGAGGTTACCCTGCTGGTGGTAAAGATGAGGAGATTCCCTGCAGAAGGATGAGAAGTGGAAGTTATATTAAAGCCATGGGAGATGAGGAAAGTGGAGATTCTGACACTAGTCCCAAAACATCACCAAAGGTAGCAGTCCATCCGGAATCATTGTTAAAATCTATTGGACAAAGAGCCCTTGGTGACCACCAGAAGTAAGCCTCTCAAAGCTTTTTTCCTATTTTATTTTTGTGGGTTTCATTTCTTTCTACTATTTCTTCATCTTCTACTTCAGCTGATAATGTTCTAAAAATAATATTGGTTGGATATGCACTTTCTCAGATTAAGCTGATGCTTTTTATTGCTGGCGGGAAAATAATTTCTTACTCCATAACAAATGGCCATTGCGTTTCTAAGACAAAGGATGAATGTCTACTCACTATTCAGAGTATAAAATGATGGTCAGTTAGTGTGGATTACTTTAAAAAATACCAAGAAATGAGGGCGTAGTCACCTGGCTATGTTAAAATACTATCCACTGTTCCTTGAATTGGCAGAAAAGTGTGCCAACCTTACTGCCAAATACTATTCTGTCTCAGTAATGAGGCTAATGACCAGTGCTGTCCATAACTGTTTTAATGCAGAACAGTTGAGAAAGTGAGTGATGGATTCCCTATCTTGTCCCTCTCTACCAATCATTCTTCTTAATGGGAGATAAAGTGTGGATGGATGCTTAGTGTTCATTCACCTTTTAGTTGCCTAATTATAGGTTGCTACCATAGAGATGCTCCATGCTTGGGTCCCATCAGTTGGGCATCTTCTGAAAACAGGTGTACTATCTTTCAGGTATCCAAAAATAGATTGGCTGACAGGACATAAGACCGTAAGAGAGGCCAAGAGTGAAGTGGTAGAGAGTGATCAGTAATGAACTAAGAGTCCTGAGAGACAGAATTGTTCACATCAAGAGTCTATGCACCAATGTATCTAACCATGGATATGGGGTTCATGAGGAATCTTTTGTTGCATTGAAACCCCATGTCACCATCAGCTTCTTGCTTATACAATATCCTTTGACAAGGAGAGTTTTAATCCTCTCCCAAGGCCCTGATTGAACATCCCATCTTCATTTTGGAATAGAGTCAGTATATTTATTCTGTAAGACATTTGAAAGTTAGATGAAGCAACAAGCCAAATTAAGTTGGTCAACTGGTTGCTGAGGATGCAAATGAAGGAAATCCTGTTTTTGCTATGAGGGTTTCCTTGACTAGAAGTAGGGAAAATACACAGTCTTAACACGCTTCTTAAGCCTTCACCATTGTTTTTCCACTTCAGTTGAAAGGCAGAATACACATGGTATTGTCAGTGTTCCAAGTAATACACCCATTTCAAACAGAACTCCGAGGCAAGTTGGTTCCTCAAAGGACAGTTTTATTTGGAGATATCATCTTGGCACAAACTGATAGAAAGCAAACTCTGAGTGTTCCTGTGCTTTCCACCACATTAAAAGTAAAACTTTCCTGTTTTCTCAAAACAATAAATCACATTGTCCAACCTGGATACTGGCTGGTTGCCTGGTTACATCTCTCCTCCTCTGACCATCCAGCCATTGGAATGTCTGTGACTCATCAGAGAGCTATTTTGTTTTGGCTACAAAACCCCATCTATCTCTACCCCCCTCTTCAGCTCCAGGCTGTGTCAACCTGAAACCATGTGAAGAAAAATCCCAATAGGAAAAACAAACCCCACAGAAAAGAAAATGGCCGCAGGCAGGTCAGCTTCAGGCTTGACAGGTATATTATTACGAGGCTGAATGGAGAGATGGCTGTCCAGTTATATATTTCTTTTCTCAAGAGTGAATCGCATCTCTTAAATGGAAGGCAAATGCTGTCTGTCATGTAGTGTGCAGACTGATACAACTTTGTGTCTTTTAAGAAGTAAGAATAAAAAAAAATGTATTTACAAGTCCAGCCCTCCCACAAAAAAACTTGCCAAATACTTAGAGGTTCTTCTTTTAGCTTTGCCTTGGAAAGGTCCTTCCATTTCTGAGCTGCTCATTGGGGAATACCATCAAAAGCCTTCTGATCTCTGCCTTTCATTGTCCAGGAAGTCCCTGTCAGGCACTGTATTTCTGTATCATTCATGACATTTAAAACCATAGACTTTACTGAAGAGATAAAGTTATTCATTGTTCAAGGACCTTTTTTAAGAAGCTAGGATGAATGGAAAGGTATTCATACGTCCTCTGAAATCAGTTTCAGAAGCATTTTTTTGAAGACTGCCATTTTAAACGAAACAAATATTAGTCAACTGAGGCAATGCTGTTAGTTAATGAGGAAAAACCTGTCTGTTTGGAGAAGATAAATTGTGCGGTTCCTTTGAATGGATTTAACATGCAAGATAGGGTCATCAACAAGAAAAATATTTACCAATTTGAAAACCGTGAATCAATTTACCACAAATAAGTCAGATATTCATATAACAATAGCATCAAAGAAGCTCAGTTAACTGCAGGGAAGAAGTGCATTACAGGTTTGCAGTTTTACGTTTTTCAAAAGTCAAAATATTAATAGGAAAAAGGAAAAGTGTCTGAACTGAAGTAATATCCCATGTGTGGCATTTTGAGAATTACATTACCTAGCACGGCAAGTAAGTTATCATAGTCTAAGAAATAAGATTACTGCCGCTAAGTTAAAATATTACATTGTCTCAAAAGTGCCAGGCTTTGCTATATTGCTTCTCAACCTGTATTCTTGAATCAAGTTTTTGCTGTCTGACTATGTCTTTTACATGTGTGAGTAGAACTCCATAGAAATGTAGGACAAGCTATAAATCTGCTATGATCGTGAGCTGGTGGCAAACAAGTAGCTTAAGGAGCTATGTCTGTTACTTGCAGTCCTCGAATTGAGCCTTTTAAATCCCTTATTTTCTTTTTTTTTTAATGAAAAGGAACCTTAGGGAGTTGACCAGGTAATTTGGTGAAGGAGTATTAAATGCAGGAGAAAGAATGAAGGGAAATGAGGCCTTCAACCAGGTCTTTTCAGGAGGTGGGAATTATCGGCCATTCTTTAAAAATAACATTACATTTTTCGATGGCGAAGAAATCTGAATCCAATTATCAAACATCACCTGCCCACCTGTTGCCTGCATAAACTCTAAGGCGGCTGGCTGAGGAAATCATGAATAGTCCATTTTTATGCACCCCCTCAGCATAAATTGATCATCTGCTCATTTGCCACCAGCCACATTCCTCCAGAATGGAAGTTAATGAAGTCTTCCATGGCCTTGATCCTGTGCCAGCGTTTCAGCTCCTTGTCCTCACAAGTACCTTCACAAAGCCTTTCCAATGCCTCAAATGCTTGCATTAGCCAAAACAATTCTGGCAAAAAGTAATCCTTATAAGAAGTGCATGAGTTGACATAGGATCCGTCAGGGAAGAGTGTTATGGAGAAGACCATTTTCCTGACCAGAAAGGAACGTGCCTCACATAGGCAGTCCCTTTATGAACTAAGTTGTGGCAAAAGCTTAGCATATTTTTTTCTATTCCAAATTATTATTATTTTCCCAAATGCCTTGGAGAATAAAATTGGTACAGAATATATTAATTGATGCATTCTTCCCTACAAAACAAAATGTGAATGCGCTTAATTTTTTCAAAATTATTAGTTGTACCATTTTACCTTGAAAATTTATATTAATCATTTGATCTCTAAAGAGACATTGGTAAAAGGAAAAAAGTTGCAATTGTTTGAAAAATAGAAATGCCAATAAAGTAAATACAGAGCAAATTTAAATGTACTTTTAACTGAGTCTCAATGTACGGTGTTCAGTTGTTTGCATGCCTCCCTGTTGAAGTTTCATTGATTTTAAGGAAAATAAGTGATACATCTGTGTTCATCTAATAGTTCATTTTATTGGACTCAAAATCTAACTGACCATATTAGCCCAAAATTAGAGGGGCATGATTTGCCAAAGTTTGGAATATTTATAAATTACTCGCAAAGAAAAGGAAATTATAAAGAAAATGATGCACAAAATGTATAAATATCTCCAAATAAAAAGTGATATTACCCATCTTTTAAGTTAGCTCCTTTGTATATAAGAATCCGTAGTATAATTGCGCCAGAATATATTTGGGTCCTTTCAAGTTCACTTTATTGTATGTGAAGCATTTTTTTCTACATTTGCCTGCAGCTTTATTTCTTTTTCTGATACTTTTAATGGGCACTTAGTGACCAACCAGTGTTAGAAATTGTGCATAGCCAAGATGCTGAACGTTGATGTATGACAAAATCATACTAACAGTTTCCTGTGGTCTACTGAGCCTACTGATCAATATAGGTCATTGGGGTCTGAACTTTCACTTATGCTTGGCATGTATAGCTTTAGTTTTGACAAGCTCCAAGAAATTCACTGAAATTACAGTTAGCCAGCAGTCCCCAGTTCTTCCAATGAAAATGCTTTGGCCTCCCTATTAAACTTAGGGGGCTTTAAGGGAGCTCCAGGTTGCAAAACTTCAGATGGTCACCAGAGGGCATGGAAGAGCTAGGATTTTCTGTAACTCTTTGCTGCCAGCTGTTGTTAACCCAGATATTTACAATTCAGGTCTAGGTGGGCTAGTAAAATAGCAACTTGAGCAAACATCTTCATAGCATAGATGCTAATGGGTCAGTATTCTTCATGCAGCTGCCCTGAATGATAGTTTATAAAATGGAGACTGTAGTAACTTTAATTCTAATGGGAAACATCTTGCTGGAAACACTTGAGTTGAATCTGCTTTGCAGCATTCTAGTTGCAGTTAGGATGACTCATAATTCTTAGTACTGTATTTGGCTTTCAAATTTTAAAGACCAGCTGCCTCTCTGAGACCGGTCAAGTCTGTTCTCTTGAGATTATATTATTGATTTTTCCATCTACAAAGGAAAAAAGCTATGCAGAGAAGTATTCTCAGTCACTGCTTTGCAATTGTGGATTTCCCTTCCAAACTATTTCTTGTTGTGTTCTTGTGTTTCACTAGAAAAGGCCAGACCTGAGAGTAAATGAAGAAAGAACCAAACATTAATAGGATCTGCTGGATTGTATAGTTCTATCTTTCTAAATGACATTCTCTTCCATCTTCCTAAGATCTGTATGTATGCATGCATACGCCATGGAAGAAAAGGAGCAGTCCTAAAGTTTTCCAGAGAGATGTGAAGAGTCAGGTGATGCTAAAGACTGCGTGGAATTTGGTCTCCATTCTAGGTTTAATGATTTCAGTCTGGCAATCAGAGCACACTTCAGTTGCAGAGACACTGCCAAACAATAAGTCCATAATAAGAACACCATGGATAATTAATATCTTGTGGTTTTACAGGCCTCAGGTTAGACAGAGACTACAACAGCACTTGAACAAGGGTTAGTAAAGTCTAAAATGGACCCCATGGTGACAGGAGCCACTCGAGGCTCTGGCTCCTAAACTGGGTGAGTGGCTCCAACAGCACCCAAGGACAACATCGGAGCTCTTTGTCCAGAACAGTGCAGTGCTAGGCACAGCTAAGATATTGCACAAAACCTTCAGACTCCCAGGCCTCTGATAGAGGATCTGAGATTGAGGGAGACGTATAGGGGTGAGAAGGCATTTTGTTTGGGGAGGGTTTTTTTTTTAATCATAATTCGTGTATAGCAGATAGCTCATATATAGTTCATCAAGTACATAACACCTGAAGAGTTAAAGATCACTTTCCTCTCAGCTCCTTACATTCCTTTACTTTGGCCAGTTTGAAAATCTAAGCTTCTTGCCTTGTTAATAAATTTTTCTAACAGAAATTTTCACGGTCTGCAATGCAAGAAGAGAGCTGGAAAATATAGAAATAAGAAAACAAAACAGGGTAAAACCATTATTCTAACCGAAGCTATTCTCTCAAGAAAAGATAAACTTTAATCTTTGCCATTTAATGGTGCGTTTTTTTTAACTTGCTTCAAGAGTGGGTTGTAATTCCTACATACTAATTGGCTCCCTTCTTCTATCATATAATACCCAGGTATTTAAATGAAGATTATTTGAGCTGTATTTCTGAGAAAGCCAGAATTTTAAGCTTTGGATTGAATGGCATGGCTGTGCAGAAAAGAGATGGCTTATTTTTCTTATATTCAAACCCAAAGTAATTTTGAATAAATTTGAAAGTATTAAATCGTTCCAATATAGCTTACATGCATTAGAAAATGCTTAATGTGAACAACTTTTCTTTGTGATGTACATTTTACCACCTATCCCTTGCTTTGTGGATGGAAACAGATCACCACTGCCACACAACAGCTGTAAAATAGATATGGCAAGGGAAATAGCATGATTTTCTGTCTTTTTAAAGAACAGTTCTTTCTGAATTAGTGTACACCCAGGTGTGACCTGTGTATTTTCACATCATTTTTTTAAGGTACAAGTGAAAGCTCCATCCAAGCACAGTCTTCCTGGGACTGTGGACCTCCTCTCTAGACTAGCAAATGCTTTATGAATGTTTAAAATCAAAAGGGAGGCCAGATTTGTAAAAGTTCATTTAATAGAGTCTGCTGTGTGTTTTACCAGCGTGAAGTTCTATTTGGACCTATTTAGTAACAATAGAATTATTAAATAGAATTAACCATACAAGACAGAATGTTGATATCCTGATTCTATAATTCTGTAAGTTGATATGAGAATGGGAACTCAATACTCTCATGGCCTTAAGAAATATTATTAATTGAAATAATTGCTAAACCTCTGAGATCACTTTCCCAATGAGAACTTATTAAAAAGAACAAGAAAAGGAGCTAAAATATATTTGAAACACTTAAGTGCTTATAAGTGTGTCCGTCGAGCTAGGTGATTTCGATTCTTAACGTGCTTCTAAAATTACATGTGTTCAATTATACATGTAACTCCAGTGGGAAATTTAAAGTATTTTTCAATTTGATTTTGTTGACAAAATTGCTAATGTTTACACAATCGGGTGCATTTTAGATATATAAATCAAGAGGCTGTACCTTAGTCTAAATTTAAACTCTAGAGATATTAAATAAATCTGTATGTAACTTATTTCCAGAGCTTGAAATTCAACCTGCCTATAAAATCCTCTGGTATATATTAGTTTTACTATCTTGTTTGTGTGCCATCCAGGCAGGACTATCAACTAGGTTTTCATACTAAAACACCTGAATCTCTCTTTTTACTCTCTCAACAGTCCCTGCCTATTAAGTAAAAAACTGTTCACCTGCTACACAAATAATGTGGTTAGTTGACCTCCAGTTTTAACCATCTTATTCCTAAAAAAAAAGAAGCAAACAAACAAACAAGGTGTTAATCTTACAGTAAAACCTATGTCTATTTAAAAAAAGAGATATATTATCTCACTCTGGGATACATTGTTTCCAAATATAAATCAAATTAAAGTGATGACAAAACTGATTAGATATATTTGCACCTTATTTGGAATGCAGAGTCATCTTCGATCCACTTTTGAAAAGAGTGTACCATTTAAAGACCCCTCCCACAATAATGTGTCTCTTTTAAAATTATTTGACTTTCCAAATATACATGCTGTAAAACTAATAAATCTCATCCCTACATTTTGGGTATAAGATTTTGCTAGAATAATGTTCTTAGAAGTGCTAGAACCTCTAAGAAATGAATAACATGTTTCAGGGTTGCCCATAAGCTTTTCCATTGTTGTTTTTTAACTTCCCAATCCTGGCCACTTACAAATATGTGAGCAAAAATGTTATTAATTAACAGAAGTCAAAGAACTAGCTGTGCTTTGTCTACCGTTGACATTAAAAACACAAATCAGTGATGTATCATTTGGAAATTCTATTATAAAACGCTTGATGTTTTAAGGAGATGGTATTTAACAAGCTCAAATGTATTTGACAGCTAGGTCTGTTATCCATAAATCCTCTTTTCTGACAATGGTTGCTCAACAATGACTCTTTGAAGTTGCATTTCATGCTGTTCCTTGAAGAAGCAAAAGGCTTCTTGTCCAATTATTTCTGTCCCAATTGACAAGCTCTCTTTCATAGTGTTGTCAGTCTCTTTTTCTTGGTTGGTGGATTGGCTTTCCAGGTAAGAGCAGTTTCCAGAGTGGATTGGTCTTTCTGGAGAGAGACATTTATGGTCTTCGCTTTCAGTGATACAGATGTTCAGAATAGGTCGTCTATATTAAGGCTTTGAGAAGCAAAAAGGCAGCTGTAGCACAGATAAATGTAAACTGAAGCCCAGAAATATTTGATAATATTTCCGCTTATTCTTCCCCTTGACAAAGAGCCAAACGTGTGTTTTTCAGATTCATTTTAAATATCGTGGTGGGCTATGATGTTGGAATCTGTGGTTTAAATTCTGAAAATCTCATAAACAGCCCCAGGCAGAGATTGAAAATATCATATATAAAAGATAAATGGTGTGTGAATTTATCCTAATTTAAGGTGCTTTTGGTGAAAAGAGAAGCTAAAATGAGATGCTGTAGCGACAGTCAGCAATCCATCTTAGTGAGGAATGTCTACTACTGGCTTACATTTTGCATAAACAGAATAAACTAGATAGGACACTTTGCTGGTGATCGGGATGTTTTTAGAGAGATTGAGAAAAAGTCACAAGAATAAACAAGGGTTTAGCTTTGATTTTTAAAGCCATTTGGTCTCAGCTCTCTACAATTCCTAACATTCAATCTTAACTGCATTATCTAAACAAAGCAGCCAAATGTATTCTCTATTGTTTCATCAGTTTATCAAATGTTGACGATTGTTTTGCAGATCTGAATTTGCAGAACATTATTTCAGAGAACTCCCATTTTTGGCCTTTCATAGCATTGGTTTTTTTAAAAAAATAAAATAAAATCAGATCGCACAAGTACATTTAGTAATTGGAGAAAAGCAAGTCATTGTTTATATGTATTTCTTAAAATTCTCCATTTGCTCTTGTATTTACATATTGCACTTTTTTGTGCGTATGGTTTCAAGTCAGTGTTGACTACTGATAACTACCTGGAGTAGCCTATGTAGTTTGATACTAATATAACTAATGGAACTAATTTGGAATAAAAAGAATATTCTAAACTGTAAAATATATTTTTTTAAAAAACATGTCAATTAACTCTGTCTTTTTTAGATGAACCCTTGAATTTAAACAGAAACACACCTTCTCTCAGATGGCTCTAAATGCCTAAATAATCATCATTCGTCTTCCAATTACTACATATGTTTCCCAGAGAGTAATCTAGTGATTTTGATCATCCTAACGTATCTTATTCACTTAAAGCTTAATTTTGTTAATGTCTGGGAATGCAAATGACCTGAGAGTGCAACCTATTACGAACATAAGAAAGTATCAAAATGAAAGATTAGTTAAGCTTGATGTCTTGTTGCAACAATGCCAAGAAACTTCATGATGGTGACGACAAAGATATAAAGTTTATAGCTTGTCTATGCTCCAGCAGTTCATTGTATCAAGTGAGATTATTCCTTCATTTCATACCCATAACAACAACAAGGGTGACTTGAGTGTGATGCACCTAAAGTCTTCCAGTGACTTTCCATGGCAGAAGGTTGACTGTAATCAGAATATAGGATATTCCTATCTTAATCAATATACTGCAGTGACTCTCATGTGCCCATGCAAGTGGTACTGAGAGACATAATGCTTTTAATATATTGCCATCAAGTCTGTTAATGATTGGTAGTCTAATCCCATTTGATAACATCATAGTCGGTGGTCATAAGAGCAGTATTTTTTAATTTATTTAATTATGTGCTAATTTTAAGAAATGCTCCCTTTTTATATCTCTTCCATCATTCAGTTTCATTGATGAGTCTAGTTATCAGAGGAGAGGGGAAATGAATTCTAATTCTGTTATATCCATACAATGGGTAATTTTATACATCTCTTATTATATCCACCCCACTGAATTGTATTTTCTGAATGAAAAGGCACAAAATATCATGGAATCACAAGGCATTACAATATTGGCAGTTTTATTTTCAGTTTCTTTCCTAAAATTCACATCAAGATATTGGGCTTCGTCATAATGATAGAGATGGATTGGTATTCTCATTAAGCTTTCCATGACAACTCCACAATTCTATTTTAGTCAGTCCATTATTATCCCCGATCCCATCAGCCTGTAGGTGAAGGTACAGTATTTTGTCCCCTCATGCATTATCCTGACTCATCTTGTTAATATCTGTTCTCTATGTTTGAATATGTCCGTTTGGAATTCATTATTGTTCCTTTTTTATTCCAACCACCCTGAATAATTTAGCATCAGCAACGTGGTCATCTCAATGCTTACTTCTGACTCCAGATCATTTATGAAAAACCTCAACAGCATTAATCCCAATATTGATCTTTGCATCTCTGATTGATAGAAACATCCATTTATTCCTACTCTCTGCTTTTTGTTCTTTAACCAGTTACCGATCCATAAGAGAGCTTCTTCTTATCACATGACTGCTAACTTTGCTCAGGATCTTTGGTGAGGGGTTTTGTCAAAGCCTTTTGAAAGTTCAAGTAAGCTATACCTTCTGGATCACCCCTATCTACATGCTTGTTGACACTGACAAAGAACTCTTAAAGGTTAGTGAGAATAGGATTTATCTTTGCAAAAGCTCTTCTTTAGCAAGACTTGTTCTAAATGCTTACATTACTTTTGTGCAGGTGTGCTTCCTTTTTACTGTTATCCTTTGCTGAGAAAACGTTCATTTCAGTTATAACTTCCATGATAAGGCTCCTTAACCATGCTGGTAACCACTTAGATTTGGTAGCATCTTTCCACACTGCAGCATATACTCCAACAGAGCGCTTATTATTGTATATTTGAGAAAACTCAAAGATTATAGAAAGCAATTCTAAACTAAAGTCATGTATTTAACTGAAAATAAATGTTAGCTATTTTCTACTTATATCTAAGTGGCTTCTTTAAAGTGTTGTCAGTAGATACAGCATACATGCCAGAGCCTCTGGAAGCACATTTCTGGTATTTCATTTAAAGTGCTGCACATCCCTAATTTTCACCTTTATCTTTTTGGTATGTTTTTTCCTGAAAGATGCTATTTAGTATTCCTCAGAATTCAGTTTAACAGTGGTACATGTATGTGTTTGAATACTAGTACTCTAGGCTCTTTAGGTTAAAGCAGAGCTTATTCTCTTTTCATTCATTCATTCATTCATTCATTCATTCATTCATTCATTCATTCATTCATTCATTCATTCATTTGATTTTAAAGATATCCAACTCCAAAAGACTCTGAGAGCTTACAATTTTAAAAGAATACATAATATAAAAACATGATCACCCAAACCAAGCTGTACAAATATCTAAAAATCACCAGTGTCTTCACAACTACTTTAACCCCAGACCAAGGAACAGAGTCAAATCTTTGCAGACCTACCAAACATTTAAAGGATGAGAACCATAGTATCTCTAAGGGGGGCGCTATTCCAGAGGGTGACATCAGCAACAGAGAAGGTATACATCTTCCGTCCCACAGCATGATAATATGTAATTGAAAAAAACCCTAGAGTGTACCCATTCTGCCCAGTTGTGCTGTTGGAAATGTGGTAAGAAACATCCATTACTATCTGCCCCTGCTGTAGCTCCTGGCTGATCTTCAAGGATAACCCCATGTGGATCACATTGCAATAGGCCAGTCATGAGGTGACTGGGATGTGAGTGACCATCTGAAGACCCTCCCAGTTGCAGAAAAGGCCACAACTGCATATGAGGTGGGCCTGAGCAAAAGCTTTCCTAACCAAGCTGCAATTTACTCTTCAAGAAATGATTACAATTCAGGAGGACCCCTAAATTATACACTAGTCTCAAATAGGGAAGTGCAATCCCTATCAATCTCAGGTTTGAACCTGATTCTGGTTTTCTCCATCCTGACCCAAATAGCCTTCAGACATCAGGTTAGTACTGTACATTGACAGGCTCACCCGCACAGTCTGAAGTTTTATACAATTGAGTATCATCAGCATGCTGATGATACTGGACCCCAGACTGGCAGATCTCACCTAGTAGTTTGATGTAGTTGTTAAACAAGAGGAGTGAGAGAGAGTCTAGTCCTGAGAAACCCTCCCCCCTCCAATGAGGGGCTGTAGGTTTTACTCTCCCCCACCCTTAGCGACACTGATCAAAATCAATCAGGAGAAGAAGGCTAAAGACAAATAAAGACAATACACCAACTCCTGACCCCTGCATCAAGTCCACAAGGATACCATAGATGATGGTATTGGAAAATATTGGGATCAGTGAACACAATGTTGGATACACCATCTCCATCCCAGCTCCATAAATGGTAATTGTCAAGCACCACAAATGCTATCTCAATTTTGTATCGTGGCCCAAACTCTGGAATGGATCTAGATAATCCATTTCCTCCTAGACCCTCAGCGGCTGCTGCTATTAAGCTACTTTCTCTTTGACCACAAAGGGAAATCCAGGATGAAAGGGTCTAGCGATGGCCTCTTGAAAAGGGGTCATACCACTGCGTCCTTCAAGGTCAGAGGAAACCCTTTCAAGAAGCCCAATCACAACCCAATCACAGGTCACTTGTTGGGCTGCCTTGACCACCCAGGAGAAGCATGGATCTAACAAACAGATAGCCAGACTCATAGTTCAGAGGACCATATGCATGTGATCAAGATTTACAGAATCAAATTCAGTCCAGGTAACACCATAGGACCGATGTCCCAGGCAACTAATTTGTACTTACTCAGACTCCAAGATTGTTTTTTTGTCAGAAAGCATGAATATTCCTCACCACTGCTCTACAGATGCTCTTGGGGTCTGTCTCTCCTATCTACAAATGCAATAAAGGCTGAGAAATAATGTTTGCTAAGCCCAGTTTGTCCCAAATATCTCCCAGGTCTTAATAGATATAAACCTCTTCTTCTCATATTACCATTTGCTTCATTATCTTGAGATGTCTCATTTCTTCTTTCTAGTGTGCAGAACAATTAGCATTTCAAAAAAAGCTGCATTTTAGCATTTAGACATTTATGAAAGCTTAAATTTGGTTCCCAGGAGTTAATGGCAAGATGCTTAAATCATTGTGAGGATGTGCATAATCATATTTCCAATTTAGCATCATTGGATTTTGATGACTAAGAAATCAGTTCCTTTATACTCCTGGAGCCATATTGATTCACCTCTTAGAAAAATGAGCTCTTTGCTGTGAATATTATTATAACCCACAGAATAAAAGAGGTGTTAGGGAAATTAGAGGTCTTCTAGTCCAAGTCCCTACCCAAGCCGTAGACCTATACCATTTTAGACAAATGGTTGTCCAGTCCCTTCTTAAAAGACTCCAGTGTTTGGAGCACCCACAACTTCTGAAGGCAAGTTGTTCTACTGGTTTATTGTTGTTACTATCAGGAAATTTTTCCTTAGTTCTAGGTCGCTTCTCTCTTTGTTCAGTTTCCATCCATTGCTCCTTGTCCTGCCTTCTGGTGCTTTAGAAAATAGGTTGACCGTGTTCTAATATTGGAACACTGCAATCATGTCCCCGTCTTTTAGGCACAAAGGGGAGACTGTTTATCCCTTTGAAATAGATGACATCTAAAGGACCATTTCTCTGTTCTTTGCTGATTGTCCTCTTTTCAGCCCTCATTATCCTTCTGGAAACATGACATTATTTACCAAATCCTTGATGTTCCTTCAGGTAACAGTCATTTAAGAATCTGGCAAGAGTTTTTTCTTATAAAACCCAAGCTCTATATTTATTGTTTTTACCACTTCACTGTATACTATGCTAAGTGACTCCCTGATAGCTTCTTTTCCCAGTAAAGCATCTTTCCTATTTATTTTTTCATATAGTTCGATGCATATTGCAACAGAAGAACCTGTCCACTAACTCCTGTATCTTATCTTGAGTAGATGTATATTAGATTACACTTTATTTATGTTGTGAATTTAAGCAGGTTGCCTGAAGAAGACTTATTTACTGTTCAAGATTTTGCCAAGCTATCAAACAATTGGATATAATGAAAGTATAATCTAAGCTAACATTAATAATGTTAAGGTATGCCTGAGGATAAACTGAGGCAATTTAATTTTATTTGAATAATTCATAGTAATGTTTAACTGCAGCATGTATTAGTGATAGCACTACAACAGGCGTTAAGTGTACATTGTAAAAATAATTTGATCAAGACATGTTGCCTTGGTAAACATACTGAAGCTCTCAGTTTACATGACTAGCATGTGGTATGTTTTAATGTTGGATTTGGTAATTTGTTTCTCTGACATATTTAACAGAAGATTGCTATTTTTTTCTACCAAATTCCATTCATTGTAGAATTCAGCATTGTGCCATTAGTTTCTCTTTCTTTCTTATTCCTATTATATGCCAAAGCGAATGTATGATTTTAATAGCGTTCAACTCTTCACTAGATCCAGGCAAATTTACTTCAGTCCTGAAAGTTGTTTTAAGTATAATATGTTGAATTTCAGAGACATTTTCCACAAATATTTACAGCACACTTCATATGTTTTAGTAATGAATTAAACATGGAAATGCTAGGATTAAATAAAAGGGTTGAAAGTTATAAAATATTTGTTATAACTGTCATTTGGTTGTATATGTTACTTCAGTTTTTTTCCTTTTCCCAATGTTCTTTAAAATTTTCTAGGTGTCTAAAGGCAGTTTTAATTTAATATGTTCATATATACCATTCAAAGGAAAAGGTCTTTTACACTGACTGCTGACATTCAAAAAATGCAATAAGACAGTACTGCAAAAGTTTAATAGTTTAACAGGGCAGATGAATGTCAGCAGGAAAGGCAGAAGTATCTTGACACTTAATTCTTCCATTAATAAGAATACTCTCTAAAAGCCTAGGAGGAGTCTTTTACTCTTTTGTTTTCCAATTAGCTTTTGCTAAGTTGGTAAGCCTCTGTGTGAACTGGACCCTCTACATTTTTTTATGAAATTAAAAATAATAATTACAAGTCAGTTTCCTAATAAATACATGTAGGTAATTATTTTCTAGAATTATTTAGTATCGAGGTTCGCTTAGGAGTAATAATATATAATGTCATTTACTAGGGATTGTATTTACTTATTGGCTTACTCACTTACATGCTGCTTCACACGCAACTATTCTCAATATATTGTTTTTCTATTATGCAAGAGATGTGCCAATTAAACCCAGAGTTACATGCTAGCTGTTAAGGGTGGCAAAAGTTAAAACTAACTTTTCAAGCACAGCAAATCTACCTTTGATTGAAAGTATGTGCTGTTTAAATTAGTTTACAGGAAGCCATCCTTTGGGATTGTGTATAAGCATCAGCCTTGGGCCTAAGACATCTTTCTTAATGAAATGGGCAGCACCACCATCCCTGGGGATCCATTGCAAATGAATGAGAAGGCTGAGCACGAATTAAACAGGGTTTTCAATGTAGCAGGGACCCTACTGAATGCAAAGTGATCGATGCTTTGGAAATGGAATATAATATAAAGCCGAGAGAGAAACAAAGAGCTCAAACGCTAAGCAAAAAGAAAGAAAGAAACTAACTAGCAGATCATATTTTGGGGGGAGCTGTTCGTGTTCTTGGGCTTGCAAAATGAATCTGAATTACCAGCAAGGGGCCATACAGGACCATTATCAGTTATCGCTGTTATAAGTTATTATTGCAGAATTGTTCAATTATTTAACATAAACTGAATGTTATATACGTCAGAAACACGTAGGGGAAATGAACTTTGGGGCTGTAAGCTTTGGGAAAGATTTGTCCTAAGCCTAAATTTTGAGTATTCCCTGAAGTAGGATGTCAGCAGGTTTCAGAAGAGCTTCACTGATCTAACTGTTTCAGAATTCTCCAGTGCTTATTATGCTATTAGAGTTTATAGGAGAATTCAGGTAGGGCATGTCCTGTTTTCACCAGATGGTTAGTACTGAGAGGGCCAAAACTTTACCTAGCAACAGAAGACATCAAATCCGTCATACGTTCTTTTTCCATTGGGACATTACAATTGTCAATACTATGTCTGCAAATACCCACTATGCAGAAATCATTTGTTTTCTTTATTAAGATACGTTATATAGAACACTTTTCAGCTCTTTTGGGAATGTTTTTGTCATACTTTTTTCCAACTTTGTTTCTATCTTTCTTTAATAGTCAGAGCTATCTGCAAGCTACAAGTGAAGTGCCTGGTGGCCATACCCTGGATCCTTCGGCAAACTACAATTCCCCTAAGTTTCGATCAAGGAATCAGAGCTATATGAGAGCAGTAAGCACACTCAGTCAGGCCAGCTGCGTTAGCCAGGTTGGACTATTTTTCCTGTTATGCATTTTACAATAATATTAATAATTATAGGGTTTTAAAGAACACATTCAGGAGTTTGACCACGTATCCCAGGCTTACAATCAATAAATTCTACTGGTTATTTTCCTGAGCTGAAAGCTTTGTTTATGTGCAATTTAATAAGATTTTGTAACGAAACCCAGAAGAGTCTCAGGCCTCTTACACGCTGAAGTTTGTAAATAATAGTTTTCGATGGTTTTACACATACACCTAACAAGAACAATTCATAAGTGAAAAAAGTAATTTGTAGATTCCAATTATCTGTTCCCTTACTGTATATTTTATGGCAAATACTTTCTTTCTTTGATACCATATCTGTGAAATAGCCCACTGAGTTAATACATCCTTAAGTCAGTGCTTGCATTGCACTAATAGTAACTTGCAATATATTATAAGTATAAATAATTAGATTGCCCTCATTGATACTTGCACTTATATCTACGAAGTCACAAATAAATAAACTATTATTATTATTATTATTATTATTATTATTATTATTATTATTATTATTATTATTATTATTATTATTATTAT
>JANHFL010006683.1:24898-38482 GCA_032468155.1 Oxyrhabdium leporinum | reverse complement strand
ATCTATCTATCTATCTATCTATCTATCTATCTATCTATCTATCTATCTATCTATCTATCTATCTTCTATCTATACACACTTCTGTATATCTCATGTCTAGAATGAACAGATGTTGTGAGATATATATCTATATCTATATATCACAACATCTGTTCATTCTTGACATGAGATATACAGACATATATATTATATGTTATTGCAAAGCATGCTAATGGTATCAGAGCTGCAAAGGATTCCCTGGAGGACAATCGCTCTTTTGAAGGAACAAACCACAGGATCAATGAGTAATTCCTGAGCTTATAGATGATGGAACTAAACTGAGCCATTCAACCGCAGTTGTCTTTGATCAACTACTGTAGCTTTTAAATTTATGCTCATATGCTCTTTCTCTCATCAAGGTAGCAGCAATGATAATGGATATCCCAAAATCAATGATTCACTAGCCTTTTCCTACTGTCAGCCAAGATTGTTTTGAAGTGGCTGCCATCTGTCATTAAGATGGAGAGAAAGATGAAAGAAATGATCTATGGAACATTTGCAAACTGGGAAAATATCAAAAAGGTGATGAAGCGAGCATATTGTTTTCAGCCATTGGAACAATAAACATACCTGATAACTCCAACTCTACTTTCTATTTTCTCCAATTGCAAAACTAAAACTAGACTCTCCTAAGCAAACAAAGCAGGATAGAGGATCTGCCATGTGTTGAGATCCCAAAGCAACCCAAGTTAACCAAAAAAATAAATTGGATCAAGGTTAGTTGGTCTCCATTCTGCTGCATGAATGCTCCCCCAAATCAATCTCCTTATAATGACTAATAAAAACTACTGTGAGGTCCAAAGTGTTGCTACATAACAGATCAACCCATAAGGTGCCTTTTAGGAGTGTGTTGCAAAAGGTAAGATGAATAATATTTGAAAAGAAAATCCCAGAAGTTACAAGTCTGCAAAATGAATGAATAAGAAAAGACAGTATGATTAAACGTCTACAACAACAGTGCTTGTGTAGGCGATGACCAGGCTGAGCTCGAGGGAGGAGTCATATGTGTCATCAGTCCTGAATCTCTTCACTCACACAAGAGATCTAAGTCCAGCCCACCTTGAATTCCATTGACTCCTATCTACTACCTATTTGATTTGACCATTAGTAATTCAGATTCTTGTAGAAATCACAAAAGTGTTTTTTCAAAAGACAACTGGACTTTGCTTTTCTTTGAAGATGTTTTGCTTCTCATCCAAGAAGCTTCTTCAGTTCTTTGGGATAACCATGACCTGGATGGCTGAGAAGCTCCATAAACATTCTTGTAGAAAGTGTTAGCGTGCGTTAAAACTATATTCAGTTGAACTGTCTTGGCTCCTGATTTTTTATGTCTGACAGCCAGCTTACTAAGGACCCAGTAAGTATCGTTATGCCTTACGGACTACAATGTACATATTAAGCAGAGATTTATTTATTGATTCCCTCCATTGGAATCCACTGTCCTAAGCACTTCAGTCATGTCTGGGTCCTCTTCACCACAAGTGAGGAGATTGGGACCACAGCTTTCCTATTTTTCTCCTCTTGGTTGCTCTGGTGCTATTCTGACTGTATCCCATACAACATGATTTTTGTTTTTCATTTAATGAACCATTGACGGGAGGAAAAAGACAGCCTTGAATGGAATGGCATTAACTGCTTGAAAAAGTAGGCAGCTCAAAATAAATATCAGACCTATTTTTCAGCCAGTATCTCCTCCAAAATTGTCATCCAGCCTAGATATCAATGTAGACTCTGATTTTAAGCAGTAAAATGCTTAGCCATTTTACACTCTCTCAGCTGGATTTCTGTAACTTTTATGTAAAAGCTATGATTGGGAAAGAGAAGTTCACTGTTCGTATTAATTGAAAGGTTACCCAAAAATTGGTTCCTTTCACACCAAGAAAGCCCAATCAAGATGTAACCTCGTGTCTATTTTAGAAAAGGACTAGAATTTGCACTGAGCATCTCTGTCCCTCTCATTATTATTATTATTTGAAAATAAACGAGGATTTTTATAGAACTTTTCATGCAGAGGGAAAGCTAGTGAAACGAGAAGGTGTTGAAGATCAGAGTGAGAAGAAATGGACCAGTGAATTCATTAACCTGATGATTTCCTCTGAATATCCACATGAAACAGGTGGGCTTTTTAAAGCTGCTACATGTAAGAAACGAATACAAATTAACAGAATAACAAAGTTGGAGGGGACCTTGGAGGTCTTTTAGTCCAACCCCCTGTTCAGGCAGGAAACTCTATGCCATTTCAGGCAAATGACTGTCCAATCTCTTCTTAAAAACCTCCAACATTGGAGCACACACAACCTTTGGAGGCAACTTCTGTTCCACGGGTTAATTGTCCTCCCTGTTACGAAGTTTCTTCTCAATTCCAGGTTGCTTCTCTCCTTGATTGGTTTCCATCCATTGTTTCTTGTCTGGCCTTCTGGTGCTTTGGAGAATAGGCTGACGCCCCCCCCCTTCTTTATGAGAACCCCTTGATATATGAAACACTGCTATCAAGTCATCCCTAGTTCTTCTAGATATACATTATATACTAGATTGATTAAACTGGTTGATAAATTTATAGATTGATGCATTGTTCTTCATATTCACATATTCATGAACTTTGGTTTCCCACAATTTCCAGACATTGGATTTCAGAAGCAGCCTAAACACCACTCTCAATATATTTCCATAGGCTTATCAAAATCCTTCATTCTCCCCTGAGGTTTCTCAAAAAATAGAACTGTGAAATTAATTTCATATTTCTTGTGCCGTGGACGTTCTCTCCTGATAGTCCACAACACACTCCCTGTGGCTTTGGCTGGCCTTCGTAACAGGCTTAGTTTTGATCCACCCATGAAGTTAGATGAGATCCAAGGAGAGAGAAAAAAAAGCCCGTCGTGTGTGTGTGTGATGGATCAAGTATGGAAAATCCTGCTCACTTGGGAATTTGTTTCACAATGTAGTTGTGAATGTGTCTGAGGATTATAAATGTGCTCCTGTAGTTTTAGTTGTGTTTTTTTTAATCAACACTGTGTGTTTTAATCTGTTTAGTTCTCTTTTTGGCTTTGTAAATTGGAAGCAGACTGACTGTTAACTATTTCAAGATGGTGTTTATTTCTTTTGTGCATTAAATGTCTAATCTGTCATGGCTGGGCTAGTTTCTTTAAGCAACCAAAAATGTTTGTTTGTTTTTGAGCTATGGCATTAACCTGAATGGTCTTCAAGTTATAGCATAATTATCCATGGAATCAAAGACGAAGATATTTGATTAATTTGCATCCCAGAAAAAAACCCCTCAAAGAAACAGATCAGTGATTCCTGGAGATCAGGAAACATATGTTGTAATGCTCACCAGGGACTCTGCAGTGAAATAATGCAATAGCAACAAAAATATTGACACTAATCCACAAGAAAATAAATCCAAAGTCTTGAAACAACAAGACTTTTAAATGATACATTTCATTTTCTCCCAGAGAGTTATGCCAAAACTCTTTGTTTTTGGAAGACTTGATATGATTGGTGGTGGTGGTGATAGCGGTCACACAGTCCGCCAGAGGTTTAGGATTTGGCATTTTTGTCTGTCCCAATTAAACAATTGATAGATGTGAATTTGTCGATGACAATGGTATTCAAGGGATGCTCCAGTTGTTTTGGGATTGCACCTAAAACGCACTATTGGTGTTACCTTTGCTTTCTTTTGCCATCATCGTTCTATTTCTATTTGCTGTTCTTTACATTTTGTGATCTTCTCCAATTCTTTCTCTTCTGTACTCCTATCTCCAGGTACGGTCATGCCCGCTGTACTTTTTTGTATTTCCTATCAACAGTTGTTGTTATTATTATTATGGTTCCCCCCACAGTCAGCCAGATGTTAAGACTGGGACCAAACCGTCAAGCCATGTAACTTTTTCTTGATGCTTTCAATTGAATTGTCCATGGCAATCAACATTTCCTAAAAAGTCTCTGAAGAGAAACCCATCCTGAAATATATGATGAATGTAATACATCAGATCAGGATCCTTGAATGGAACTCATTAAAATCAGTGACAACACGCTTCTTCATCAATTCCCACCAATTGTTGTCACTTGACAATTACTAGTTCATACTGTTTTTTGTTGAGTGCTCAGCTTTGGAAAAAGCTACAAGGAATTCCTCGGGGACTCTTCCTTAGACCTTTGCTATTGCTAACACTTTCTTTGGCTATGGCCTAATTATTTCCTCACTGTCCTTTCTCTGCCCTTCCTGTGTCTCCTTCTGATATTTCCCTTTTGTGTCACTTAGAGATGCAATCCCATTCAGCATGTATTTGTCTTCTGAACAAGAAAGGGCGAAAAGCGACTTTCTAAACATTTACAGTGCAAATGCTTCTTCATGGAAACGTTCTTCAGACAACTTTTATGAGACAGGTAGCCATCATTAATTCAAACAGTGCTTTTAGCTCCAATTGTTGATAGTGACTAACGTTAAGAAAGCAGGCAGAATTTCTTTCAATTACCGTTTATACCAGGAACGTGTGTGCTTGGGAAATGGGTGCACAAGAATATCTGATTTGAGGGGAATATTGCTTTTATATTAGACAAAAGTATGAATGAGGTGACATCTTTTTTTAATCCCCAGTAATCCCAAAGGTGTTTTTCCAAAGATAATTGGATTTCCTTTGGGTTTTGGGGGTTTTTTTTCCTTGAAAATGTTCCATTTTTCATCCAAGAAGCTCCTTCAGTCCTTCAGGAGGAGAAGCAAAGTGTCTTCAAGAAAAGAAACAAAGGAGGTCCAGTTGTCTTTGGAAAAAGCACCTTTGGGACCACCATGACCTGGATGACTGAGAATCTCCTTAGACAAATCCCCAGCAAGAATCTCCATGATTGTATCATTGAAATTTTAGGATGAACTGATGAAGTGTAATAGACCAACATGAATTTCCACAGCGTTAGAAGTGGGAAGTTAACTAATAGCAGAACATTTCCCTTCTCATAATTATTAAGCATTACAGCAAGAATTGTTAGGAGTCAGGTGACATACAAATGCAATTTAAAAATTAAAGAAAAAGGGAAAAAAAGAGACAGAATATCTCACTTCTCCATTTATATAACATAGAACCCAGTGGAAAATGATTAAGATGGGATGGGACTACTTATGACTCCTCAGTATTTTCAGTGTATGCTTCAATAAACACCCATTTTTAAACTGTGATTGCCAGCAGAAGTTTATAAACCGTGACTTCCATACATGAATTATGTTATCATAAGAGCCAGGGGTGATGGCTATTTTTCAGTCATGCACAGTGGCAGACGTCTATTAAAAATGTTTCAAAACAGCATCATCTCTGATAGAACACTGGAAATAAAGCAAGAAATACAGCTAATAATAATATTTATTTCTATTCTGTTCTGCTGTCTCAAAGATAAATAGCTATTTTTTTAAAAAAAATCTTGTCCTGTTCCTTTTCTTTGAAACAGCAGAGTAGGAGAGAAAGAATTGGAGAGGATCACAAAATACAAAGACTTGCAAATAGAAATAGAACAACTGTGGCAAAATAGTAGTAGTAGTAGTAGTAGTATTGATAGTAATGGGCGCCTTTGGGTGCAATCCCAAAACATCTGGAGCACCACTGGAACACCACCGGCATTGACAAATTTGCCATCAGTCAATTGCAAAAGGCAGCTTGACTCAGAACCGCCTCCGTTATGTGATGACACACTATCAAACAATCATTTCCGCCTCTCTCCCGGATCCCTGGGAAGGACTCAATGGGTGGATAAAAATGCCAACTCCAGTCTGAACATCTGGCTGACTGTGCAACAAACCGTAACATTCTAATGCACTGGATTCATCCCAGCTGACAATTTTCTACTGATCTGTTTTTTCCTTTGCAATTCTTGGCACTCTCCCAAGATCAGGAGGGGAATTATACAGAAAAGCCCATCAGATATAGTGAGATTCTACCTTCTTAATATTTCAGACCTCACATATCTAATGAATCCCAGCTGTATGTGTTTCTGAAAATTACTTACAATTTTGCATCTGTTTTATCAGCCGGTCATTCTCTGCTGTACCTCTGCATTATTTCACTCAGTTTTGTCCATGCCAGAAGCCTCCCATTTAATGTTAATGCATGAACAGATGTGTAATCAGACTGATAGATAGAAGAGGGCACATTTGACTTACTTTAAACCTCGTGACTTTCTTCGTTTGACCTGCGATTCTTTTAAGGTTCGTGTCCTCTCCAGCCTGAGAGCCCTCACGTCACTTGCTGATTCTTAATGACAGCTGACAAAGTGAAGGGAAAAATAAAAGCTTTTTCTGGGCCATAACACTCAACATCCATGAAGAGTCGTAGATTCAGAACTTTAAACTTTAAATTGAAGGCTAGGCAAAGACTATGATGTTGCAATCATTGGGTAGTTATCACTCCTCTGGGCTTCTGAATAGTTCAATAACTCCAGAATTGTAGGACAAGTAAACCGTTGCTTTGGAAGAGAAGATGAAATGTAACTTGGAAAATTAAGTCACCAAGGAGGACATTCATTCAGTACTAATCTAGCATAAGGATCTTGACAGGGTTGAACAATGGGCCCTACCTAACAAATTAAAATTCAGTGGTGAGAAAAGTAAGGTTCTACCATCTAGGCAAGAAAAACCCAATGCATGGGTATAAAATAGGTGATACCTGGCTCAAAAGTAGTAATTGCAAGTGGGATTTAGAATTCCTAGTGGACAATCATTTAAATATCAGCTAGCAGTGTGCTTCAGGCACCCAAAAAAAGCCAACCCAATTCTAGGTTACACTAGAAGGGATAGAATCAAGAACCCCTGAAGAGTTAGCACTGCTTTATAATGCCTTGGTAAGGCCACAGTTGAAATACTGCATCCAGATTTGGTCACCACAACATTAAAAAAAATGTTGAGACTCTACAAAGGTTGTTGAGATGAGCAACAAAAGTGATGAGGGGACTGGAGGCTAAAGCATAAGAAGAAAGGTTGCAGGAATTGGGTATGTCTAGTTTAATGAAAAGAAGGATTAGGGGGGCATGATAGTAGTATTCTAGTATTTGAGGGGCTACTACAAAGAAGAGGGAGTCAAGCTATTCTCCAAAGCACCTGAGGGCAGGACAAGAAGCAACAGATGGAAACTAATCTAGGAGAGAAGCAACCTAGAACTAAGGAGGAATTTCCTGACAGTGAGGACAATTAACCAGCGGAACAGCTTGCCTTCAGAAGTTGTGGGTGCTCCATCACTGGAGGCTTTTAAGAAGAGCTTGGACGACCATTGGTCTGAAATGGTAGAGGGTCTCCTGCTTGAGCAGGGGGCTGGACTAGAAGGCCTCCAAGATCCCTTCCAACTCTGTTATTCTGGTCTTTTCTAAATATGACAAGATAAGGTAAAAGTTATCCAACATTGCAAGCAGGGCGGATCTCTTGAGTCAGAGGATAATAAGATGCTGAGTCATATTCATAGCTCACCCTTCAACCCTTTTATCCTATAAGACACCTTGGTTTCTCTTTCTTCTCCTTGCAAATGACTACTTCTATGAAAGACACAATTTAGGCTTATTTTGAGGACCAAACTGCTACTGGAAATTGGAAGGTTGACCTCATTTTATCAGTTTTTAGTAGGAAGGTCATGCTGTTTCTTTTTGCCTTTTATACTTTTCAATTTTTCTTGTCTGCTGACTGCATCCCTTGAGTATTGGAATAAACAGAAGGGATGGGTATAAATTCAATAAATGTTGATATTTTGATAGCACAGTAAGCTGTCCAGAGCTAGTCAGGCATGAATATTTCTATATTAGATCAGAAAACAAGTCAAGAAACCTTGTATGTTAAGTTTTTTTGTGGTCCGATTGAGAGACGGCGGCCGAATTTTGAAGATTTCAAAAACAGACCTTCAAACAATAGTGCAGGATAGGGAAAGAAAGCAATTAAGTGATGGAAATGTATTTATTAGCCTGAGTAATAGACAAAACATCAATATTTTAAAAGATAAAAAATACTGTGAATTTTGCTTTTTTTTTTAGGTCTTTGAATATGGGAGGTATCATGGTGAAAGTAGTGTGTTTTTCAAGAAGCAGAACGAACCAAACAATTTTGTTGATAGACATTATGTTTTTGCTCTCTTAATCTTCCAGAGGCACACATACCCAAGATATTTTCAGAGCAAGACTGAGATTACCCCTGGGTTTAACTTGTTCTTCATGGTGGAAAGAAACATCTGTTCAAGAGTTAATATCAATATTAATATCAAATATCATTTAGTTGGATGACAAGTAGAGTACTGTAGGAGATGACCAGGCTGAGTCTGAGGGAGGGGTCAAACGCATCATCAGTCATGAGTCCCTGCGTGCTCACAAGAGATTTAAGTCCAGCTCACCTTGAATTCCTTTGACTCTTATCTACCGTCAATTTGCTTTGACTGTTAGTAGTTCAGATTCTTGTAGAGAGCTTAAATTGCAATAAATCTTTATACCCATTTGACCTTCCTGAATCTCCAGATTTCCCCAGCATTTGGCAGTTAGGAAGTATATGAGGAATATATATATACTTAGCTCTTTCAAAGTCTGGATGTGGTTGTTACAGAAAAAAATAATAAATGTGGAATGATATGGAAGGTGGCCAGCATTGTCACCCATATTTCTGACTTCTCAGTCTAGAATTCAGTTCTAGGATTTTCTCACGATTTCCTATTGAGGCATAAGCCCAGTTTAAAATTTCTTAACTTATTTTGAAATAGGCCAAGATTGACTAAGTGTGGCTTAATGTTCACTTATTTTATTTATTTAAATATACAATTGTTCTGTTGTGGAAATAAGGGATAGCCCTCTTAATTTTCCTCTTTATGAGAATTATTTATTGACATAGACATAGAGTAACTGAGCGGGAAGGGACCTTGAAGGTCATCTAGTTAAAACCCCTGTTCGAGCTGGACACTGTAGATGGCTGTCCAGTTGCTTCTGGACAGCCTCAAGTGTTGGAGCGTCCATCATTTCTGAAGGCAAGCCCTTTCCATTGGTTGATTGTCCTCACCATGAGGAAATTTCTTCTTAGTTCTATGTTGCTTCTTTTCTTGATTAGTTTAGAATCTTTAGAATTCTTTATTGGCCAAGATTAGACCCACAAAGAATCATTATCATAGTCATTGTAAAAATATGTTCAGCATAAAACATTAGATACAACACTTAGTGATAGTCATGGATACTAAAGTTTCTCCACTCCAGATTGCTTCTCTCCTTGATTAGCTTCCATCCATTGCTTCTTGTTTTGCCTTCTGGTGCTTTGGAGAATAAGTTGAGTCCCCTCTTCTTTGTGGAAGCCCCTCAAATATGGGAACACTGTTATCATGTCACCCCTGGTCCTTCTTTTTATTAGATTAGACATACCCAATTCCTGCAAACGTTCTTGATATGTTTTGGCCTCCAGCCCCCTCATCATCTTTCTTGCTCTTCTCTGCACTCTTTCCAGAGCCTCAACATCTTTGCATCTACTTGGATTCATGATATGGGACGTAAGTCTTTGATTTCCTTTCAAAGAGATTTGACACCTGCCTTAGTCACAATTACAGTTTAAGGAGTTGCCAATTAAGCCCAACTGTAGAACAATCTGCCACCTCACTCGAGGATGTTTCACTCAAGACATGAGCGTTCTGGATAAAGAATATGTTTGGTTTGATTTAACATCTGCTTGTGTGATATGCATCTGACACCTTCACTTATAAGTTTTTAAATAACTTGTGGGGAAACCTGTTTCTTTTTAAATGTTTGTCAAGGGTTCCTTTGTAAGAAAAAAAAATCAGCCCCCACAGACCAGATTACTCAAAAGACCTCCTGTTATTCTGGAATGGAAAGGGTGAATTGGATGAAAATTTAGGGGTACCAAGATCAGGTGGGCTGCAGTAACATGAAGCACTCCTTAGATAAACTGAACCTCAGGATATTGCACAAACCCACATTCCCTGCAAGAAGCAATGCAGTGGCCTCTTTGATACAGCACAAGTGCCTTTTAAGTAGATAAATTGAAAGACCAAATTCAGCCATTTTCCCACCAGTAAATACATTAAGGTATCATTGCATGTTATTGCACAGCAAGAGCAGATTGATAGCGTTACCGCATCGAGTGAGCAGTTAGAATTCTACTGATTAAGCCATGATTCTGAGGGAAAGAAGATAAAAGGAAATAAACTCTTAACATAAGAGGCAATAAATGAGGACCAATCTCGTGGCAACAAACCTATCTGTAAGAATCTTGCTGTCTTGATGGTGAATTGCTGTAATTCCTTCTATGTTTTCTAAAGTTACCTGGTATAATCCTAATTCTGAACTTTTCTGTCAGAAATTGGGTCACAGAACCCTTATATTTTTGTAGGCCATACTTTGCTCATCTTCCATAAGAAGTTTGTCAAGGATATGGTGTGTCATAATTCCCACTGGATGCTTTATTGACTCCAGAAGTCTCTTTGTTTAATATGGGGGTCTCTTCTCTGTGTCTGTTGTCTTGAAGTGTGATGCCCTCATAAGAAGGAAAACGAAACAAAACAGAAACAAAGGACATCCTACTGAGAATTTTATTAAGTGCTAGCTGTGGTTATTCCGTGCAAAATGGAAATGCTGTCACATCCATTGCTAATTTGGGAGCCTAGTCAGAGCCCAGACTTGGTCAGATTGACATAGAAAGCAGCAACTTCGAAGGCATTCTTTCAAAATTAGAGGAATAAGGAATGTACAGGGAAGGAATGGCACAGGAAAGACTGTTTTGCTAAAGCGAAGACAATTTTAATGGAATGGAGAGCTGGCAAGTAGATCTGCTCTTGGTAATTCCTCTCCAGACAAGGAAAGGACTTGAGATTGTCCACAAAAGCTCCAGATAGTTGCTCCTCTTCAGCAGTCCTCAAGATAGAGGCCTCCAGCAAGGTTAAAAACTGTGGGAGATGATGGTCTAGCTGTCTTGCTCAAACTGTGGTTGGTTGCTTTGAAAACAACAGTGTTGACGTGCTTCCTTTTCTAATCAATTTCAGAAGTTGCTTGTCAACTGCTTTTCAGCTAGGGACCTCTGGACTGACATGTTTTACTGCACCGAGTGTGGTAGAATGTAATCTGGATTCCCAGGAGGGAAGGGTTGGGAGACAGTGAAGCTTAGAGAGTTTGGCTGGGAGGAAGAGAGTCAAGTCAGCTTCTCCGTGGAAGCTGTCATGGTTTATCTTCAATGATGCACGTAGGTGTTTTAGTTTGGCAAAATTTCTGAGGAGCCATAAAGGAAACTGCTCAGAAGTAGTTCTGCATGTCTGTCTTTCTTTTTAGAGCCAAAACATCGAATAAGCTTTCCTCATTACTCAATGAAAGAAGTTTTAAATACAAATCCTTTGGGGGGGGGGGGAATACAGACCTTTGATTTTGGACTAGGGGTCCAAAAGAATTTGAAATAAGACTCAAATCCAGATCATCTGCAAACATTTCTTCTACCATCTGTCTTAGCATTCTTAGCAATGTGAAGAAGCGGTCACAAAAGAGTGTGAAAACACAATGCTGACCATGCTCTATAGCACATTATTTTGGGGGAGGAATGAAGAAATTCAGTCAAGCAGTCCTACCACCACCATCATTGCCATCTTCTCATTATTTTGAGTGCTTGTCATAGTTTGATCATCATCAATTACCCATCATGTCTGCCTATTATCTATCTTTATAAAGCCATAGTTAAGGCCACACCTGGAATCCTGAATCCAGTTTTGGTCACCACATTACAACAAAGATGTTGAGACTTTGGAAAAAGTTCAGAGAAGAGCAACTAAGATGATTAAAAGCCTGGAGGCTAAAACATATGAAGAACGGTTGCAGGATTTGGGTTTGGGTTTGGCCAGTCTAGAGAAAAGAAGGACTAGGGGGGACATGATAGTATTCCAGTATGTGAGGAGCTGCCACCAAGAAGGAGGGGTCAACTTATTTTACAAAGCATTTGAAGGCAAGACAAGAAGCAATGGATGGAAACTAACCAAGGAGAGAAGCAACCTGGAATGAAGGAGAAACTTCCTAACAGTAAGAACAATTAACCTGTGGAACAGCTTGCCACCAGAAGTACTTGGTGCTCCAACACTGGAGGTTTTTAAGAAGAGACTGGACAGCCATCTATCTGAAATGTCATAGGGTCTTCTGCTTGAGCAGGGGGTTGGACTAGAAGACCCCCAAGGTCCCTTCCAGCTCTATTTTGATTATTGATTGATTGATTAACATTCATAAATAGACCTATCACTGTATGTGAGTTTCCATAATATAGAAAAGGTTTTTGTCTGTCATTGTTCTGATGCTGACAAATTCACAGTCTTGTCCAACTCTTTTTTGATTAAAGACCCATTGTTGAGAAAATTCCCCATCTGTGAATCCCTTCTCCGTGCATTTTTTTTTCTCCTTCTCAGGGGAGCAGATCCCCCACTTTGATTTGCATTTGATGAAAAAAATTCATGCGCAGCTCACCATACTAGCTCTTGTGTTATGATTCTTACTGACTTGTGTGCTTAATGATCTGAAGGTGTTTGTTCAATTACTTGACTGAGCTTTAAGCATCTGGATTGTTTAAAAATACACTAAAATTGAATGAATATGATTAAAGTCTTTGGAGGTTTCACCTCTGCCAAGACTTTTATTGATTTCTATCTTTTCATTTTTTAGAAGGAATTGAAAAAAAAAAATATGCTTATTTTAATGACCAAACAGTTGTGTGCAAAATATTGACTTCACTACATAAAACGGAAGGTTGTTAGTCATGATTAAAAGTTGTGGCCGGTTTTCCCTCTTTTAGGTTTCTGGTCTAATTGGGAAAGCACATTTCAGAATACATAAAACTCATTTTTAATAACCCTGTAATCCCTTAATCTGGGTTAAAGTCAGGGCGACTGGATGGAGCCGAGCATTTACTGGCCAGCTGCCTTTCCTGATGCCTATGTGGAGTTCGCAGCAGATTCCCCCCCCCCCTTGTGCCTAGGAGAGAAATATCTGCTGCTACCTAGGATCGAACTCTCAATCGTCCAAGTGGGAGGTGAGCATCTTCACCACTAGGCCGGCATACTGCTCAATGTTTCAGAATACATGAAAGTGAAAATACACCCCCTGTTTGTAACTCATGAAAGCAACATTTTTCTTGCAGCTGCTTTAATGAGTCATCGTCAGGAGCTGTGACCGTGCTTTTTGTCCTTTATGAAATGCTAATTGTGTTGCAGTATTGCACAACTCTATAAGGCACTAGTGCCTTGACCATACTCTTTGATCACCATTTGGAGAATTGCATCCTCAAACTGCTTTATTGAAAAGCTAGTCCTATACACAGATAAGTCACACGTGAGTAGAAGAGTAGTAGATGAAGGAGGCAGCAGGGGGATGGATTGAAATAGATACTGCCATTTCTTTGAAAAAGGTATGAATTAGTACAAGAGACGGATTGGGTTGTAGTCATACAGTTACCAGCACCTCAACAACTGTTTTTCTTGCATTTTTCCATATCTTACACAAATTTATTTTTGAATGCACTGCAACATTTTAAGAATTTTGGAGGAGGAGGAGGAGGAGGAGGAGGAGGAGGAGGAG
>JANHFL010006680.1:5201-16740 GCA_032468155.1 Oxyrhabdium leporinum | reverse complement strand
AGGAAGGAAGGAAGGAAGGAAGGAAGGAAGGAAGGAAGGAAGGAAGGAAGGAAGGAAGGAAGGAAGGAAGATTTATTAATCCAGGACTAAGAAAAATCCATTATTATATCTGGAAGAAGTTTGATTCTACAAGGCCTTCCTTTTGCAAAACCTAAATAAAGCACGGATGGTCCAACAATTTGTTTATATGTGAATTAGAGTCTTGCTAGAATTCCAAATAATGCAACAAATGATCGTGTTTCCAATAGAAAGCATTTAGATGTCATTCAATCAATATAGAATTCTTCTCTGATCATGGCTGTGAATTAGATAAAATCTTTCTCTGTTCATTAATATCTCCTCCCTCCAAACCTCTTGGTATTCTCTAACCTTAGTATGACTTATATATTGCAAAATCCTTTCCCTAGTCATTAGAGCCATCATTAAATTATCTTCTACCCCACAGTTGAAAGACTTTGAATTATAAAAAGTGAATGTCTTCATCTACTATTCCCTTTACCTTGGTGTTTGTGCGCTGTCCTCTTTCCCAACTTCTTTAAACATTCAAAAGTGATTAAAAAAGAAGTAATTTATTCCATGATTTTTCAATATATTCAGATTTATCTGTCATACAGACGCAACACTGGATAAGAGAAAAACCTAAAGAGCCAGCTTGGTCTACTGGTTAAGGAACTAGGCTAGAAGGCATGAGATCATGAGTTCTAGTCCTGTATTATGCATGAAAACAGGCTGGGTGACTTTGGGCCAATCACTGGGAGATGGTGAGTTCTAGTACCGTCTTAGTCATGAAAGGCAGCTGAGTGAATTTGGACCAATCACCAGGAGACGGTGAGTTCTAGTCCCATCGTAGTCATGAAAGGCAGCTGGGTGAATTTGGACCAATCACCAGGAGACAGTGAGTTCTAGTCCCACTTTAGGCATGAAAGCTGGCAGGGTGACTTGGGTACAGTTCCTCTCTCACACAGCCAAACCCACCTCACAGGATTGTTGTTGTGGGGCAAACAGGAGGAGGAAAGCGTGTTGGATATGTTTGCACTTTATTTGTAAAAATAATAAAAGCAGGATGCAAATAAATAAATAATATAAATAAGAATTATAAATGAATGACAGATGTCTCCTTTAAGAGTCTCCATGTAAATAAAAATAGCTAAGAACTCCAACTATTTTTTTTTAAGTGGACAGCTCAATAAAGTTTAAAGTTTACTGATTTAATAAATCTATTGTTTACCTGGAAGTCCTCGACTTATGACTACAACTGAGCCCAGAATACTTGTTGTTCAGTGAGACATTTTGGTAAGTGAGTTTTGCCTTATTTTATGACTTTTCTTGCCACCATTCTTAAGTGAATCATTCCAGTTATTAAATTAATAATAGGGTTGTTTAGTGAATCTGGCTTCCCCGTTAATTTTGCTTGTCAGAAGGTTGCAAAAAGTGATCACAACGATACCGAGACACACTGCAATCATCATAATTATGAGTCAGTTGCCAAGTCTCTGAATCTTGATTCACATGACCATGGGGATGCTGCAATGGTCATAAGTGTGTAAATCGGTCATAAGTCACTTTTTTCAATGCCATTGTAACTTCGAATGGTCACTACATGAATTTTTTTAAGTCGAGGACTACCTTTGCAGTGTATAGAATTGTTTCCTTTGCTCTGTGCTCCGAAGAATACACAAATCAAAATTCCACTGAGTATGCAGGTAGTCCTCAACTTACAACAGTTCATTTAGTGACCATTTGTAGTTACAACATCAGTGAAAAAGTGACTTATGACCATTTTTCACACTTACGGCCATTGTAGCGTCCCTGTGGTCACGTGATCCAAATTCAGACACTTGGCAATTAGTTCATATTTATGACAGTCGCAGCGTCCCGGGGTCCCACGATCCCCTTTTGTGACCTTCTGACGAGCCAAGTCAATGGGGAAGTCAGATTCACTTAACAACGGTGTTACTAACTTAACAACTGCAGTGATTCACTTAAGAACGGTGGCAAGAAAGGTCGTAAAATGGGGGAAAACTCACTTAACAAATGTCCCGCTTAGCAACAGAAATTTGGGGTTCCATTTTGGTCATAAGCCAAGGACTACCTGCCCTTAAAACTGTCACTCCAACTTGGCTAACTTCTAGATGTTGGCTAGGAATAATGGAAGCTGAGATTCAAAATCTCCAGAAATGTAAGAGACTGGACAATTATCTGTCTGAAATGGTGTAGGGTCTCAAGCAGGGGGTTGGGCTAGAAGATCTCCGAGGTCCCTTCCCACTCTGTTATTCTATGTTCTATGGATGTAGCCCTTTCTGTGTCTGGCAAAATGGCTTCATTCTCAGGAAGGTTCCACAATCCACAGCATACGGCTTTTTTGATCAATTCTGTGCCTGCCTTGGCTTATTAATTGAAATGTGTTTTGGGGTTTGTTTGTTTTTTTACTGCTTTGGGTACATTACATGGACTGCATCTAATGAATAACAAGTTACATTTCTTCTCAGTGTCATTAACTTTTCTCCCAACCCACATAACGAGTTGAGGTTCGGCTCGGCTGCAAGCTGATAATGGCTCAGGCGGCCATCGTGGCCCTTGGTTCTCAGGCACTCTTGTAAATGAGAAACAATCAAAGTGACGCATTTTGATTAGCGGATTAAGTTTAAGGAGACTTATCAGTTGGGAATGCCAAGGCAGTCCTCCACCAAGTAGTTTTATCCAGTGGTGGGATTTAGCCAATTCGGGCCGGTTCAGGGGAAGCGATAGGAAAGCTTCTGGCTGGCCCCGCACCCACACACCCCACCCCTTCCCAGAGTTCCCCACGTGCCCCGTTTTGGCTCCCAGGTAAGTGCAGGGAGGTCCACTAGGCCCAAACGGGGCAAACAGTGGTGCGGTGCGCCCTCCCCCATGCCCCATTTTTGCTCCCAGAGGGCTGCAGGGAGGCCCACTAGTCCCGAAAGGAGGTGGGGGTAGCCATGTCCACCCAGTCACATGACCAATAAGCCACGCCCGCAGAACCTATAGTAAAAAAAATTGAATCCATCACTGGTTTTATCTCACGAGAAGAATTGTTCGAGCCAAGACTAGATCACTATAAAAGTCAAAGGTTGTGATGACCCAGGGCGTGGCATAAAGGCAACACAGCCAGAGAATAAGTCTGAGTCCCTTTATTAGCTCCAACTTTGCTCCCAATGTCCCGGTTACTCTCCGGCAGGGGTGGGATTCAGCCGGTTCGGATCAGTTCAGGCGAACCAGCATCTCCGACAAGCGATCTGGTAGCTCAGAAATCAGCTGGGCCCACCCACCTGCCCCTGCGCTTTTCTCTCCTTTATCCTCTCAGCTGATTCACGCAGCAGAGCGGATTGCTGTGCCCCAGCTGTAGCTACTGTGTTATTACACAGAAGGTAAGCTGGTTGTTTTGATGCTGAGCACACATGTGAAGTGCATGTTAGGTGTGCGTGCGATCACCGAACCGTTTGTGAAACCAGTTGAAACCCACCACTGCTCTCTGGACTGGAGAAAAGCTCTCCCACGATCCTGCAACAGCCTCTGGCTGCAGATACTCCAGTCCAAACGCTGTAAGCAGAAGGACTGTAAGCTATAAATCCAGCAAGGCGAGATAAGGAGTCCAAGAATCGAAGTAGCATGGCAGTAAATCAAAACAGTGGGGAGGAATGCCAGGAATTCAGACAACAGCAGTCAACACTAGATGAATTCAGCATTTGTTCCCAACAAATGCCCCTCCCAACTGCCTCTCCTTTAAACTCTATCCCAAGGTGTGCCTTGTGAAGGGAACCAGGGCCCTTTCCTTCCTTGTAAGCCACGCAACCCACATTGCTCTCTTCTGCATTCTTCCCTGTGTGCCCTAGGATGAAGAGGGGGTGGGCCTTGGTTTTCATCTGAACCCCCTCTCCCTTGTTCTACCTCTCCCCTGTTCTGCCCAGCCTGGCTTTGTCCTTCCCCAATTTCCTCCACAGCCAATGGAGCCACTCTCCTGCTCTCTGTCAGCTGTTCGTCTTCCCCCTCAGATTCAGATTCCAACGGGAGAATCACAAAGATCTAGATCAGTGTTCTCAAACTTGGCACCTTGAAGGTGTGTGGATTTCATCACCCAGAATTCCTAGGAGTATCTCAAACTTAGCTTCTGAAACTTGGTATCTTGAAGATGTGTGGATTTCAAATCTCAGACTTGGCATCTTGAAAATATATATATATACTGATAACAGAATAACAGAGTTGGAAGGGACCTTGGAGATCTTCTAGTCCAACCCACTGCTCAAGCAGGAGGCCCTATACCATTTCAGACAAATGGTTATCCAATCTCTTCTTAAAAACTTCCAGTGATGGAGCACCCATAACTTCTGGAGTCATTCCACTGGTTAATTGCTCTGACTGTCAGGAAATTTCTCCTTAGTTCTAAGTTCATTCTCTCCTTGATTAGTTTCCAGGAGAGAACCAACCTAGAATTTGTGGGCCTCCAGTGCCAAATGTGTCATCTTGAAAATGTATCGACTTCAACTCAAAGAATTCCAGGGAGTTTCTCAAACTTAGCATCTGAAACTTGATATCTTGAAGATATATAACCGAATAACAGAGTTGGAAGGGACGTTGGAAGCCTTCTACTCCAACACCCTGCTCAAGCAGGAAACCCTATACCATTTCACACAAATGGTTGTGCAATCTTTTAAAATCCTCCACAACTTCTGGAGGCAAGTTGTTCCATTGATTAGTTGTTCTAACTGTCAGGAAATTTCTCCTGAGTTTTAGCTTGGTTCTCTCCTTGATTAGTTTCCAGGAGAGAACCAACCTAGAATTGGGGGCCTAAAGTCTCACACTTGGCATCTTGAAGATGTGTCAACTTCATTGCCCAGAATTCCTGGAAGTTTCTCAAACTTGGCATCTCAAACTTGGCATTTTGAAGATGCGTGGACTTTTAATTCCAGCATTCCCCAGCCAGTCATTCTGATACACATTCTGAATTCTTCAAAATGCCAAGTTTGAGAGTTGAAAACCACACATCTTCAAGTTACCAAGTTCAAGAAAACACTGGATTATTCTAGATGATTCTCAAGCCCAGGATTTAAACCACAACACTTTTCCTTCACTGGAACTGCTGAAATTTTCACTTTGAAAATTCAAATCATAGAATTCTAGCTTTGGGAGAGCCAAAAAGGCCATTGAATGAATCCAGTTCTCTGCCCAGAGCAGAAATCTGAATTAACATTTTCCAGACAGATCTAAGAAAAAATTCTCCTAAAGTTTGAGAAAGTTCTGGCAGGAGGAGGGGATGGGACTAAAAAAATAAATATTTGAAGGCTAGCAGTGTTTATCTTTAATTGCCATTTTCAAAACATTTTCAAAACATTGAACTGGCTAAAACTTAACTGGTTATCCTTTTTTTTGGAGTTATCTTATTATTATATTATGTTCATCTTGTTCTCATGCCAAGTTTAAAAGAACCAGTCATTTTCTCACAGGCTGTGATCATCCTCTTTTACAGTGGAAAAACAGATTTTTGAATTTTAGAGAGATTCGATGAAGAGAACAGAACAAAACAGAATAGCAGAGTTGGAAGAGACCTTGGAGGTCTTCTAGTCCAACCCCCTGCTCAAGCAGGAGACCCTGTATCATTTCAGACAAGTGACTGTCCAGTCTCTTCTTAAACACCTCCGGTGATGAAGCACCCACAACTTCTGGAGGCAAGTCATTCCACTGATTAATTGTTCTCACTGTCAGGAAATTTGTCCTTATCTCTAGGTTGCTTCTCTCCTTGATTAGTTTCCCTCCGTTGCTTCTTGTCCTGCCTTCTGGTGCTTTAGAAAACAGGTTGACCCCTCTTCTCTGCGGCAGCCCCTGAGATATCGGAATCCTGCTATTATGTCAACCCAAATCCTGCTTTTCATTAAATGAGACATACCCAATTCCTGCAACCCTTCTTCATGTTTTAGCCTCCAGTCCCCTAATCACCTCTGTCAGACAAAGGAAAGGGCTTAAAGGCTGTTGCCTGAATCAAATCTGACCGCAAGCTGGAGCCATCTGACATTTAGAATAGAGCTGGAAGGGACCTTGGAGGTCTTCTAGTCTAGCCCCCTGCTCAAGCAGGAGACCCTATACCATTTTAGATAAGTGACGGTCTAGACCCTTCTTAAAAATATCCAGTGACGGAGCACCCACGATTTCTGGAGGCAAACTGTTCACAGAAGTGTAGCAGGATGTCTTCTCATGATGTCTAATACAGGTAGTCCTCATTTAGCGACCATTCTCAGGCACAACGGTGACAAAGTTTACAATGGAAAAATTACTCTGCAACCAATCTCGCATTTACGACCGTCACAGGTTTGTAACGCAAAGGAACACTGAAGGAAGGTCATAATAACCACAGTTGTGGTTTTCACTTAGTTTGCTTAACAAGTAATCTGCCAATCCCAATTGCGGTCACTAAATGAGGACAACCAGTGTTTACAGCAGATTGTTAAATTACAACCCAACCAGAGATGTGTAGCATGGTGTCTAGATAATTCTAATTAAAGACATTTAATACACACACACACACACACAGACACAGACACATGCAAAATCCCTCTGGATATTTATTTTCCTTGGATTTCGTGAGCCAAACGAACAAATGTACTTTTGGCTAAGTGTACTTGACAATCTTTTTGAAAACAGAGAGCTCAAATAAATCACCCGAAGAACACTGTGAGAGTGTCAGTGTGTGTGTTTATGTCACTGAGGTAGGAAAAAGAGAGAGAGAGAAACACACAAAGAGGCTCTTTGTTTCTAACATGGTCGACATCCAAAATCTGTGAGCGTAATTTTCGCTTATAGGAAATCCTTTATAATGTTCGTTTTAATGTTTCCATATGGAATTCTCCCAGGACTGGGAGGGTTTTTTTTTTCTTTTTCTTTTCTTTCTTTTTCCTTCTCTCTCTTTTTTTTTTAAATTTTATTTTATTTTATTATTATTATTATTCTTTGGCTAAGGCCGGAGAAAAGGGAAGGCGCATTCCAAAGGCTCGTACTCATTCGGGATCAAGTTCAAGCGATTTTTGGCAATGGTTGAAAAGCACAGATGCCCCTGTGTTTTTTTGTTTGTGTTTTTTTTCTTTCTTGAGGGTCTCCCGCTGTGTAACCTCAAATTGAGTCTGTCTTGGTTGAAGCACTTTGTAAAATCATGAAAACCCTATTAAAGGCATGAAATATGATACACCCCCCCCTTCCCACCCCCCCTCCTCCAGGCTAGTTTTCCATTGAAGTATCCGTGAAGATTGAATTGAGCTGGCCTGTTTATACTCCTGATTGCTCTATTCGATCATAGCGTTTATTACACGATCTTGATACCTAATAGCTGGTTCCCAGCGTTCACGATTGCTGGCCTGCTGTTAAAAGCTTTGGATTCTGTCCCCTTTAGGTATTCTTAACAACCTCCCACACATACTAATGTTTTGTGAGAAACTGCACCCGGGTTGTGTCTAGGGAGAGAAGGGATAGGGCCCCGTCTGCAGGCGATTGCTGAGCTCAGTGGGTTTCGTACAGAATATGGGCAGAACAAGCAGGGTGCCATCAGGAAGCCAGTTTAATCCTGGGACAAGCTTGCTTATCATCTATGACTGGAAATGGGGGGGGGGGGATAAGGTAGAGGTCTACAGATAAGATGTGTATATGGGAGCCAGTTTGGTTGAGTGGCGTCTGGCTAGAAAGCGGGAGACCGTGAGTTCTAGTCCCACTTTAGGAATAAAATTGGCTGGGTAATTTTGGGCCAGGAGATGGTGAGTTCCAGTTCCATCTTATACATGAAAATCAGCTGGGTGATTTTGAGCCCATCACCAGGAGACGGTGAGTTCTAGTTCCATCTTATACATGAAAATCAGCTGGGTGATTTTGAGTCAATCACCAGGAGACAGTGAGTTCTAGTTCCGCCTTAGGCATGAAAGCTGGCTGGGTGACTTTGGGCCAATCACTAGGAGATGGTGAATTCTAGTTCTATCTTAGGCATGTTAATCAGCTGGGTGACTTTGAGCCAATCACCAAGAGACTGAGTTCTAGTTCCGCCTTAGGCATGAAAGCCGGCTGGGTGAGTTTGGGCCAATCACCGGGAGATGGTGAGTTCTAGTCCTGCCATAGGCATGAAAGGCTGTTTGTGTGTCTTTCTCAACCCAAACCATTTCACAGGGTTGTTGTTGCTGGAAAAATAGGAGCAGGAAGGCATCTTGGATATGTTTGCTTCCTTGTGTTATTTGTAAAAACAATAAAGGTGGGATACAAATAAATAAAAATAACAGGGGCCAATTCTGTCCATCTATCATTGATCTCAGTCCGGGAGTCTGTCCATCACTTCAATATAGAATTCATAGCTTTTGTCTGTTTATGATCCTTGTAGGATAATAGGATCATCCATGGGTTTTATTTAGGAACAATTTAAGTAATTATGGATTTAACTTTAATGTTTTTATACTTTTCCCTTTCTTTCTTCCTGACACAGATTTTTACTGAGAGCCCTGATAAAGATTGGAATAAAATCCTGTTTAATTACTACGGGTACTCCTCGACTAACAGCAATTCATTTAGTGACCATTCAAAGTTACACCAGCCCTGAAAAAAAGTAACTAAGGACAGCTTTTCCCACTTACAACCAATGCAACATCCGATGGTCTCGTGATCGAAATTCAGAGGCTTGGCAACTGACTCACATTGATGACGGTTTGCCATATCCCGGGGTCGTGTGATCCCCTTTTGAGAACTTCTGACAAGCAAAGTCAGTGGGGAACTCGGGATTCACTTAACAACCATGTTACCAACTTAACAACCGCGGTGATACTCTTAACAACTGTGGCAAGAAAGGTCGTAAAATGGAGCAAAGATCCCTTAACAACTGTCTTGATTAACAACAGAAAGATGAAGCGCCATTTTAGTCATTGAGGATTGTCAATGAGGACTAAACTCATGTTTTGGCCTGTAATAATGAAAATAATCACGGAATCCTCTGAAACAGTTAAGCTTCGTTCTGCCAAGCTCCATAATCAATATTTCACCATTGTATTATTACTGATCATTGACAGACTTGAACATTGGGCGCTATCTAACAGAATGAAATTCAATGGGGGGGAAAAGGAAGGTTCTACATTTAGGCAAGAAGAACAAAATGCACAGGTAGAGTATAGGTGGTACCTGGCTCAATAGTAGTAACTCTGAGAGGGATCTTGGAGTCCTAGGGGATACTCCAAGATAAATACGAGCCAGCCGTGTGCTGCAGCTGCCAAAAAAGCCAACACAGTTCTAGGCTGTATTAACAGAGGGATAGATTCAAGATCAGGTGAAATGTTAATCCCACTTTATAAGGACTTGGTAAAGCCACACTTGGAATATGGCATCCAGTTTTGGTCGCCACGATGTAAAAAAGATGTTGAGACTCTAGAAAGAGTGTGGAGAAGAGCAACCAAGAGGATTAGGGGACTGGAGGCTAAAACATACGAAGAATGGTTGCAGGAACTGGGCATGGCTAGTCTAGTGAAGAGAAGGACTAGGGGACAGGATAGCAGTCTTCCAATATCTCAGGGGCTGCCCCAAAGAAGAGGGACTCAATGTATTCTCCAAAGCACCTGAAGGCAGGACAAGAAGCAACGGATGGAAACTAATCAAGGAGAGAAGCAACCTGGAACTAAGGAGAAATTTCCTGAAAAATTAATCAGTGGAACAATTTGCCTTCAGAAGTTGTAAATGCTCCAACACTGGAAGTTTTTTAAGAAGAGATTAGAGAACCATTTGTCTGAAGTGGTGTAGGGTTTCCTGCCTAAGCAAGGGGTTGGACTAGAAGACCTCCAAAGTCCCTTCCAATTCTGTTATTCTGTCCTATTCTATGATAATGAATTATCATTTGATACACAGGACTGACGACAAAATGCTAGCATGCATCTTCTCACTCCTAGGATGAAAAAAAAACAAAGTCCAGAACTTGTGACAGCTTCTCAAAACCCCGTTGTATCTCCCAAATAACTAGGGCCTTCCAGAGTGTTCCAAACTTTTGGAGCGGTTTAAGAGTTGGGCTATGGAGCAAAATGGTTTTTTTTTTTCAATTTTGCAGAAGCTCCAGGGACCTTTCTCACCTCTCTAATGTCTCCCAAATACAAGTCGTCCTTCACTTACGACCGCAACCAAGCCCAGATGTTCCATTGCTAAACGAGACAGTTGTTCAGGGAGCTTTGCTCCATTTTATGACCTGTCTTGCTGCTGTTGTGAAGTGAATCACTATAGTTGTTAAGTTAATAGCACAGTTGTGTTGGAAGAAAAATCCGGTCTGGTTCCAAGCCAGGAGAAAGATGCTGGAAATAAAATGGAGGCTGATTGGAAAGAAGGTCTCTGTTTATTTGGATGCCAGAAACTTCAGTGACAGCAACAATGTTGCTGGGGTAGCTGACAAAATGACTGAGTGAATGAATGGATTTTTATAGGGTTTCTGGGGTTTTGTGTTTGAGATGCTCCAGGGGGGTTGTGCAATGTAGTGAGCCTTGTGTCTTTTACTATTTCAATGGTGGTGGGTTAATTGTATTATGTCCTAAAGGTCCTGTCCTGTCCTTAGTATTTGGGTAGTATTTGGGTAGTATTTTATTAATCCCATCAGTTCCAGCCTTCGGTGGGAGCGGTGGCTGAAAGTGTGAATAAATTGGCCCAGTTTTTCTGAATGGATTCAAAATCTGTAGGAAGATTGGGGATGCTTTCTGCCCTTGTTAAATTTTTTTCTCCATTTCTCCTTTTGGGGAAATATAATATTTTGCCTCTTTTAATATCCCCCAAAATATTTCATTCTCTAGGAGGGGGCTGGGCTTCCCAGAGTTGTTAAGCGAATCTGGCTCCCCCCCTTCCTAGACTTTGCTTGTCAGGTGGTCAAGGGGAGTTTCAGCTCACATTTCAAATTCTTTTTCAAGAAGCAACACATCTGCTGTGATAGTTCCCCGAATTACAATTTGTGTAGAAATAGTTTTCTTGCCACTGAACTTTCTGGAATGGAATTTAGGTGTTGTTTTCATTTAAACTGTATTCTGATGTTGACTGAAAGCCGAAGGACTCAAATAAGTACCTTTAATAACAATATTATTAAAAGGCTTAAGTGTTTGTTAGCAGCAGCATTTCGTAACATTTGCTAGTTAGAAAAGATGCTGCCAGATTCTTTTGGATTTTCGCTCTCCGATGTCTGCAACAGATATTCACCTCCTAAGTGATATTGGATAATGGAATTTCATTCATTTCAGGCTTATATTTGATCGGATGCTTCAAGATAGCCCTAAACCAAGAGATTGATTGGAAGCCAAGATGAGGTACCAAGAGTGTTTTCTGCATCTTGATGCTACCATCTGGTGGCCAATTGGAGTATTGCAGCCTCAATTCCTCTTCAAGAGAAGGAGAGTGGCCAACAGAAGACTTTGCTTCCAATTCCAATATTTAGAATAGAATAGAATAGAAAATATGGAATGGAATGGAATGGAATGGAGTGGAGTAGAGTAGAGTAGAGTAGAGTAGAGTAGAGTAGAGTAGAGTAGAGTAGAGTAGAGTAGAGTAGAGT
>JANHFL010006679.1:30560-51476 GCA_032468155.1 Oxyrhabdium leporinum | reverse complement strand
TTAAAGTGGTAGCAGTCAAATAACCCTGCTGACTCATTGCTACCATTGCATCATCATTACAGCATTACAGCATTACAGCATTACAACCTTAGAGCAGCTGGTCAGCTGTTAAATTATCATTACCCTGACAAGCAGTTTGTAACAACCAAATGATTTCTTCATTGCAAACAAATTCTTCAAACTACCAAAACAATCCCTATCTACATGGACATCACCAGACAGAACACCTAGAAATCAAGCTGACTCTCTTATTAGTGTACAGTGATGGAAGAGTTCAGTTATAACAGCAAGAATGTGGCAAGGAGCTATCTATAGGAAACATCACACAATGCTCATATGCAAATCCCAAGCCAAGCTAAAGTGAGAAAACATAAATCAACCAGTTTCTATGTTAATATATTGAGCATAAAACCACTATTTTCTTGGAGAACATCAGAAATTGCTTTGAAGTTCTTAATCTGATTGATAAGGAATCAGAGGAACTCTGGAATGAAATCAAAGAAGTTGTTAAAGATGAATGGGAAAAGAGATTGCCAAAGACCAATAAATAAAGCAAAGCAAATGGGATATCAGAATAAATAGTAGAAACTGTCAAAGAAAAAAGAGAACCCAAAGCCAAGAGAGACAAAGTTTTATGAAGAAAATTAACAAAGAATTTCAGAGAAGTGCTAGAAAACACAAGAAGCAGTATTACAATGATCTGTAAAGATATCAAAGGCAGAAACAGACATGGAAAAACAAAGTTTTCCAGATGTTCTCCAAATTTGGAAGGAGGTTCCAATCTTGAATTGGTATGCTAAAAATGTTAATGGTTGGATAATCAGAAATTTTGGAAGCAACTTTTACAACTAATAACTAACATTTTATTAATATATTATATTAATATATTGCAACTAATGTATTTTATTAGTGAATTAATATTTACAGTATTATCACTTTATCAGATGCATGGCTAGACTGATTATTAGGATGGGGGGAAGGAAGGGAAGATAGGTTGGTTATGTAGGTACGGATTACATGAAATACAGATTACAAGTATCTTACAAATTAATAATTGCAATTTATAAAAACCCATTGAGTTTATTAATACCTTCTGAGATTGACCCAAACATTGTGAAATATATGAATGCAACACCATTCAATGGTAAAATGCCCTGCTTTTTCAAATGTCAGTATGTAGTTTGCTGTGGAATGCCCTGGGAGGTTGAAAGGTTCTGGTATTACTTTGTCCTTGCATTGAGCTCTGATGTTAAATTTGTATCCACTAATCCTTTTACACAAAGGTTCTTCCATTTGTCCTAAATAGAATTCAGAGGGCATTGCTGGCAGTGGATGACCTTTGTTACATCAGAGGAAGAGCATGTGAAGGTGTCTCTAATCTTGTCCATATACTTGTTGGGACCTGTAATAGTGTTTTTTGTGTAGATGTGAAGCAAAGTAGACATTTGTATTTGTTGCAGTATCTGGTTCTCATCATTATTGTCCTGTTGTTTCTTGTTTCTTATGAAAATCTGCTTCAGGTTGGGTAGTATCTTTATTTATGCAAGTATGGACCTGCCAGCCAGTCCTGAGAATTTGCAGTGTCATTGTCCATATGGGCTATAGTTTATAAATACTGCTTTTGAGTGGTTTGAGCTGTAAGTTGTAAGTAACAACCAGTGGTGTTCTATTGTTCTTTGTCTGTGGTCTGTCTTCCCTGGTCCAGGAGCCAAAATATTCTCATCCATGGAGGATACATGAGGCAACTAAAGAGTGCCAAAAAGAAATTAGGATGTGCTTTATTGATTATAAAAAAGGATTTCAATTATGTTTACCATGTCAAACTGTAGAATATTCTTATGGGAAAATGGGATTCCCAGTATTCTTCATTGTCCTCATGTGAAATCTATATACTAGATAGGAAACCACAGTCTGAATAGATGATTGCAAAACAGACTGACTCCAGGTAAACACAGAGGTAAGACAAAGCTTTATATTCTCTTTTTACTCATTTAGCCTTTCTGTTGAATGTATATTAAGGGAGGTGAGGTTAGAAGAATATGAATGTGGTTTTAAATTTGGAGGAAAAAGCATCAATAATATGCCACAGAGAGGAGGGGATCAAACTATTTTCCAAAGCACCCAAAGGCCAGAAAAGGAATAATGGATGGAAACTAATCAAGGAGAGATTCAACCTAGAAATAAGAAAAAATTTCTGACAGTGAGAACAATCAACCAATGGAACAGCTTGCCTTCAGAAGTTGTGAGAGCTTCATCACTGGAAGCTTTCAAGAAAAGATTGGACTACCATTTGTCAGAAATGGTGTAGGGTCTCCTGCTTGGGTGCGGGGGGTTGCACAAGATGACCTTCAAGGTCCCTTCCAACTCTGTTAATCTGTAGATGTGCTATGTTGATGACACTCAGAATAATGATCTGGAAGTACAAGTGATCTGTAAATTCTAGCACTGAAAGTCAAGGGCCATAATAAAAATGGGACTAAGATTAAAAATAGAGAAAACCAACATAATGATAAACAGAGAATAACAACCAGCCTTAGAATTGACAGTGAAGATACTAAAGTACTAGATAGTTTATATATTTTATCAGCTATCAGTAAAGAAACCGACAGTTGAGAAATATGCTATAGAGTAGCACTTGGTAAGATAGCAATGACAACCTTGGAAAAGTTATTCAGATACCAAGACATCGGTATATCTACAAAGATCAGAATCATGCCAGCATTGGTTTTCCTGTGATACTCTATTCAAGTGAAAGTTGGACTGAGGAAATAGAATATTAAGGGTCCTTGGTGCTCTCTGAGCTTGGTTGTTTTCTTGCAGATGATTCATTACTCAAATTATGTAACATTGTCAGTACTAGTCTATGATCATCAGGACCACATGAGGGTTAGCACTGATGATGTTGCCTAGTTTGGGTTGCCAAGCTCAAAGAGCACCAAGAGCCCCTCATTTCAACCCTGAGCTACAAATATTCTATATGGAAGTACAGTAGGATAGAAAGTGTATGGATGCTATTGCTGTTGGAGAAGACTCTTCAGAATATCATAAATAGCCAAAAACAAACAAAGAAAACAGAACCAACATCAACCAACCCAAAAACAAATAACATGGAGTTATCATTTCAGGCACAAATAACCAGGCTCAAATGATAAGATTTTGGACATAATATGTGAAGATCTAGATGAAGAAATCTATAATACTGGGATGAGTGGAACAAAGAGAAGAGGCTGACTAGCAGTAAGTTGGCAATTTGGCAACATCAATTATATTGGCAATGGGTGCACCATTGAAAGACCTGAAGGGCCAATTCATCCTAAAGAAGGTCTGTCTATGTCAGGGGTGTCAAACTTGCATCATCACAGCGGCATCACGTGACATATCACAACTTTTCCCCCCTTTCCTAAACTGGGTGCAGACGTGGTCAGCGCGTGATGCATCTGGTCTACAGCCCGGAAGTTTGACAGCCCTGGTCCATGTGATCACCAAGAGCTATCACGGAGTCTATCATGGCACTTAATCAGCCAATCCCCTCTGTGAAAGAGACGACTTTGGAATGGTATTAAATGGTCATCCTGACATTGGTTTCTAGAGGTCTGAGTCAAATTAATTAGAATTTTAAGTTTCAAACCCAACTGGATTATTTGACAAACTCAGGAACTATCTGAAGGGAAGCAAATTCCTTTGATTTGGTTGATGCCAGTGGAAGGAGATTCTACGATTAATTTATATTGAAAGCTAAAAAATCCTGCTATTCCTACTCATCCTGGACTGAAAATCAGTCAGGAATCAGGATGCTGATTATTGCATTATGCTAGGTCAGTCTGTATCAGCTATGTCCAATAAAAAATGTAAAACTTTTTAACCTAACTAGACCTGACTATTGTCTTCTAAGTTTCCAATTCTGTGTGCTGTAAAACAATATAATTGGAAACCTGTATGTTCAATAAACAAAATTAAAGCCTACAGCAGAGCACACAATTTATTCTTTTATTTTCAATTTAATTTTACATAATAATTTTCATTTCTTTCTTTGGCTAACACTGCTCATATAAGTTAGCACTTGTTTTTACAAATACCTATTGAATAATTCGTTGGACTTCTATTAAACTTTCCTCTTTTCATCTGTAAATTAGAGCAATAACCTGTTATTATGACTTTGACAGAATCAAAACCTATTTTTAAAAAAGAACTCTTGGGAAATTTTTGGAGGATGGGAAAGCAGAAAGTGTGCCTGGCTTCATTCAACATGCATCAGCTGGAAACATAGGGAAGCTAATGATATAGGTTAAATTATTTAAAACTAAAAATTGCTGAAGGCCTTTGAATAACTTTTACTGAGACAAAACCACACCCTAATGTTAATGTAGCTTCCTTGTTAAGCTTTCTAAATTTTTGCCCCACTAATCCGGACAATATAATTTCTGCAATATGCAAATTATTAATTGGTCACTTCCTTAGCATCACTTTCCCCTGTAAAGCAAGAATATCTAGAAATTGGTTAGGCAGAGCATTGTCTTTTTAGTTATTGAACTGTTGGGTGCAACTCCCTATCAAAGAAGACCTTTTGAGTTGAACTGGTGTCTCCTAACTGTGTTTCTAAATTCTCTTTAGAGTTGAGTTTCTCATATTTTTTTAGAGGTGATCCTGGTAAAGTATGTATTATCTCATCTCTCAATACAATCAGTTGCTTGCATGAAAAATTTATGAATTAACTGTAAAAGATGTAATAATGGCCAGAGAGATTTCAGCAACTCCAATTTGTCCAAATCCTTAATGAATGAACAATTTTATTCATTCACAAGAAAAAGTACTATTTCAATGTTTATTATAGAATGATACTTCTCAATATTGTATTTCCACTGCTTTACAGTTTCTCTGGCTGAACTTTAATACTTTGCTTAATATAATCAATAACTATGGACTAGGTATAATTGGGGCAGATTAACTTAATCATCCATAAAATGCTCAGATTCTGTGGAAAAGCCTTTTTCGCCTTTAGACCAGATAATATCTAAAAAAAACAACCTCTGAATAAAAGAATAGATCAGTGAGCCTCATCCCTTCCCACCATTCCTAGAACTTGCAAATTCTATTCAAATAGATTTTTGTCAGTGACAATCAAGGGTTGCTGAGATGACAGTCTGTCAAACAATATATATGTAAATATGTGTATATGCATTGAATTCCATGCTGTATTAATTCCTAAAATACTATAATTCTTGGATGCTTAGATGACAAACATTGCTTGTCATTCAGTATATCTGCACATAGTGCTTGGTATGACAAGAAAAAAGGGGAGCAGTCAAATAATATGATTAGTTAAGCTTCTTGATAACTAAAGCAGAAGTTGAGAGAGATTCTGACTCATGATTCTTCAAAATCCCCCTTTTTTTGCATCTCTCATTATACCAGTTTCATGCATGGTATTTCCTACATTTTCATTTTCCATTTCCCTTGAGGCATATCAGAGATGATGAAAGAAGGAAATTTTCAGAAGGAGCCATCTATGCTACAAGAAGAAGGGCATTTCCATAAGTAGGCTCTCCAAACTGTGATCATGTGCCAACCCCCACTTTTATTCATATCTCTTGCTGGAGGTAATCCTCCTAGCCTTCCAACTTAGTTCTACAATAGTAAAATAAGTCATGGACGTACCTGATATTATGATTAAATAACTGAGGTACTACTTTGTATCAACTAAACAACTTGCTAATACGATTTGCAATCCAGGTCTTAACAATGCATATAACAAGAAGTCTCAGATATATAGGGGGGAGAAACATTTGTAGAATCTGATGTTGCTGAAATGACAAAAGTGATGCTGATTTTGTGTATGCAAGCACAATGCTGCTTTTCTTATTTACTTCCCTTTGACTCTTTTGGAACTGGATTCTGGATTCAGAAGAGACAGAAAGAAGTCCTCACTGTCACAATGCTAATATCCAGTGGATCTCCATCTCAAATCTGTGTATGCTATATTGTATGCTGTATCAATTGAGGATAGCTCTTAAAAATATGGGTATATTAGGTCATCTCTTCTGCCTATTGAATTTGTATGATGACCAAGGAAGAGAAAGTAGACTAGACAGAAGATTGAAATGATTGAAAATTGAGAAAGAGTGCACCAAAGTTGTATAACTTGTTTTATTTTATTTTTTAAAAACCCCCATCAAATGCAGAATATGAAAAATATTGAAATACAAAGGAACAAAAGCAAAACCACAAATCAAAACAGAATTTTTGCTGGACAATATGCTGATGATGTTACCTTGATGAATAAAAATGAAGCAAACTGAAAAAGAAATTATTGTCTAAGGTGAAAGATGAGAGTGCAGATAAAAAGACAACCAACAAGATACCTGACAAAATGGGTATATATTAATACTAATGACATAAGCATGAGCTTATAAGAACTGAAAGAAACAGTTATTGGTATACAATTCTGGCAAAATGATTTTCCGCAGTTCTATGAACTGAGCTTTAATTCCTCTTATCATGCCTCTTGCTTCACTTTTTATTGGCATGAGTAGGTTTAGACTATCCTGCTGGGAAAGGTAAGCTTGTCTGGGCAATATGAGCATGGATGTACTGTAGTACAGAATTGAACCAATGTGGTATAGTGACTAAGGTATTGGACTAAGACAGGAATCTGGATTTACATTCCCCCTTCATCCATGGAATCTGACTGGTTAATTTTGATCCATTCACTCAGCCAAACCTGAGTATTATTCCCCTCAGCACAGTATTGTTGCTTAGGGGAATATTGGACTGAGTTATATATATACTGGCAAGAATTCCTAGAAGAAAGCATACATATATCTAATAATAGGTCTCCCTTGGCATATGATACTGTATGTGCCCCAGTCAAATTGGGGAATGGATTATAGAGGAAATGATTCAATGGGGATCTTATTCCATTTTTTTCACAAACACATTGTTGTGCCAACAAGAAACTGTACGCCATTAATGTGGGGAATAAACAAACTAAACTCAAGATGAAGATGTGTTTGTATACCTACAAGTACATGTTAGAATATTACAAAAATTCTGGCTTGCATAAGTTACTGAATTTTATTCCAAGCAACCATATAATATATTGAATGTGTATGCCAAGTAAAAAAAGGATGCCGTTTGGAGTTTTGTTTCTGTTACAAATTTAAATGAATTGCCACCTTGGTGTGATAAATCACATTCCTCTGGTATTATGTGAGGATTAAAATATATGCATTAAATGTATTATTGTTAATGTCATATTTCTCCTTCCTTTATGGATAGCAATGAAATAAAATATAGAATATAGAATAACATAATGAAAATATATGTCTAAACTGTGTGCAAATGTTACAGTCATATAAACATTTTAAAATTATGACTTAAAGACTTGGTTGTTAAAATAATATATTTAATATTTTAAAGCAGCATTAGCAGCTGTGTTAAATTATTTTGAAGATTGATTCAGTAGAAAGCTTGCTTGGTTGCATTGCATATATCCTTGTTGATATTACACATGCAAAACAAGTGTGCTTCTAGTACCATATTTTTTACACTTACACAGGTTATAACTGGTGTGTATATTTATGTGTTTGTAAGAGGGTGGGAAGGAGAAGCATTTAATCAGTTTTGCCTAAAATAATTGATAACTATAGTAGCTTGAGCAAATGGAGAATTATAGAATGAAGCTTGATTTCTACCCAACAGTTCAGGATCTTATTTTTCTGTTTACTATTTCCTGAAGACAGACCTTCGATAAGAAAGTCTGATTACAAATATTAAGCCAAGCTGAGGGATTTGAACTGCCAAGCAACTGCATTTGCTCATGATAACATTTTTTTTCCCCTTAAGTTGGGAAAAATCAGCTCCAATGTAGAAAAATTGCCTCCCTTGCTTCCAAGTCTAAAGAAATTGCAAAGGAGGAATTTTATTGTGACAGTCTTAATATATAGGAAGGCAAAGAGGCTAAGCATAGTGGAGCAGGATTAGAAAAAAGCAATTCATTCTTGTTTCTTGGTCATTGCATCACACAAACCTCACCTCATACTCCTTTTCCTTTTTTTTCTATCCAATGAAAATGGTAGAAAAATTTATAAACAATTTTCAGTACTTCTAGTGCTCACAAGAAATGATTAAATTGACATAAATACAGGTAGTCCTCAACTTACAACAGTTCATTTAGTGACAGTTCAAAGTTACAACAGCACCAAAAAAAGTAATTTATGACCGTTTTTCCGTTACGAACTTTTCAGCATCCCAGTGATCATGTGATCAAAATCCAGATGTTTGCAACTGGTTCATATTTTTGACCATTATTGTGTCCCAGGTTCATGTGATCACCATTTGCAACATTCTGACAAGCAAAGTTAATGGGGAAGCCAGATTCACTTAACAACCGGGTTACTAACTTAACAACTGAGGCAAGAAAGGTCGTAAAATGGGGCAAAATTAACTTAATAAATGTCTCACTTTAGAGTAGAAATTCTGGGCTCAACTGTGTTCGTAAGTCAAGTACTACCTGTATGCACTTCCCAATCCCATGTTTTTCAAGTACATATTGACAGTTTTTCTCTAACATATAAAGGAGACTTTAAGATAAACAAAATGCATAAACACATGCAATCAATTCTTTTAGGAGCCAATTTGGTGTAATGATGAAAGGCACCAAGCTAGATATATGAGACTGTGAGTTCTAATGCTGCCTTTGGCATGAAACCAGCTGGGTAACTTTGGGCCAGTCTTCCTCTCTCAGTCCTGAGAAGCAGGCAATGGCAGTGTTGGCAAGAAACTTCAGGACTAGTCCAGGCAGCCACCAGGTGTCAAGATTGACTCAAAGGGACATATAGACAAAACCCTCTAATTAGTAGTCAGGTTCAGTCAGTAATTGAGACTTACTGTAACAAATTCCGTATGAATACTTCCTTCTCCTTTACTGTATGTCTCATGATATGCAGGAATAATTTTTCCAATTCTATTGTTATTTCTAATGTGATTATGATGCAGCTTCCCTGATCTGTGATCAGTTTTGTAAGATTTCTCTGAAAAAAGACATGTGAGCTAATGGGCATTGAGTTAATCCTCTCTACATATTAGAGTGAATCATAGGATGATTTTAACTTTCTTGGTTCTATTTCACCACATAAGGAGAAAAGTACAGTGAGAGGAGAACTTCTATTGTATTTCTATTGAATTGTAGTAAAACCATGAGTAGAGACAAAGGTTGGGAGAGTGTTGGGTTTAGACCAGCAGGCTTTATTTAGTCACGTAGAGCTGGCCTAGCATGGGATTGCTAAACAAGAAGACCTTGCAATGTTAAATATGTTGCTTTGAGTGCTACAGGTTTCAGAGAGCAATAGCTAACATTGGGAGGAATTGTCAGCATACATGGCAGCCTTTGTCTTCACTCAGAAATTGAAATTCTAGCACGTGTAGAAGGCACCAACAGGGACCAAGTCCACTTGGATTGAAATGTCATATGAGTAGTATTAAAGATGATTAAGATGCAGCTTTTTTCTAATATTGATCCTGCATGCTACCCCAGAACCATAAGAACAGCCCTACAATAATGCTACTCTCTACTGCAGTTTAATGGAACAAAATAAACTTTAGGTGAAACTGTGCCACTGCTGCCCTATTAAAATGCTATTGGAGAAATGTTATACTTAGAAAATTTTAGACAAACAGCATATTCTAATGTTGTTGCCCTTCACCAAAATGTGAAATTTTGACCATCAGTTCAAAAAAAATGTAGTAATTTTGTTCCTAATGTAAGAAGAAGTCAGTGGTAAGTGTAGGACATTGGAATTGACTATCCATATATCCTGTATAGGAGTCCAAACTATGGACTGTGTCTGAAGTTCAACCTTTCACCTTGGATGAAGTCATGACAAGGAAACGCCCAACCCCCCTTTCCAAATGTAGGAAAACTTGGAATACCGAAAAAAAGACTGATAGAAAAAACTTCAAAGGCTGATTTCCGCTCCTCACCTCCATAAAATGTTCAGACATTTTCAGATTCAATTCCACATCAAGAGGCAAGTGCCTACACATCAGACCATAAGGTAAGATTATTTTAAATGCGTAACTATGCCTTTGGCTTATTGTTTTGTAATTGCTGTACAGCTTAACGCTTATATGAATATCTTGTATCTAAGTGATCTTGCTTGAAAGAATTATCAGTACCAGCAACAAATCCTTCAATTAAATGCTCAGCGTGTACTCAACGATCAAACTAGTAGTGGTTGGGCTTCTGGTTTTTTTTTTTTTATTCTTAAAAGACAAAATGAAAAATCTGTTTTCCAGGATGGTGAGTTGAGCTAACTGAAGTTAAGGTAATATTTTAGTTTGCAATAATATGAGATTATAGTTTTGCATTATATTGAAAGATTAAAAATAATAATCCTCACTGTAGATGAATTAAATTGAATTATTTGAACTGTATTATTTGAGCATTGCCTCTGTGTTAGTATGGTGTATTAGCTTGGTCATCTGCAGTAGAAGTGGCCTAATATGTAAGCAATTCTTATGCCTATCGTATTTTCTTTCAGATGATCACATTAATGCATATGGATATTTATTGGCAAAGCTAGATAGGTTCATTCCCAGTACTAGGGGCAGCCCCGGGAAACCGGTTCCGCTGTTTTACAATATTCATAAACAAGACTTATATCCCCATAGGCATGGCTTTTTATTTAATTTCATGAGTGATAGTTATTTAAAAATAATACTCTGAAACCATATGAACTCAAGAATCTTAATTGTGTGAAAGTATGTAAAACTGAAAACAATTGCCTTTGTATCCAAATATATAAAACATTAACTGACTAGATTCTTATAATACGAAAGAATGAGAAAAGTCATCCAAAAGTTTTTGAAAACTGCATGCAGTATTTCCATAGACAGAAATTCCTTGCTACAGTTACCCTATTATTACCCTAAATTAAGAGACACATATAAGGATCATGAGCTTGATTAACCATATACTGTATATCTTTTTAACATGTTAACTTTTAAGATCCTGGATTTTTAAAAAAAAGTTAAGTTCAGGGCAGGAAATTCACTGATTTGTGGGTTCCAGCAGCATGATAGAAGCAACGGTAGGCAATTTTTTCTGAACACGTATACTCATAACCTGCAAAGAATGCATGAATGAACTAACTGCCCTGATAGCTTCCTTGTTACCCTATCTATACCCTATATATGTTCAGAAAAAAATATGTCTACCGCTGCTTCTATCATGCTGCTGGAACTCACAAATCAGTGAATTTCCTGCCCTGATCTCAACTTTTTTAAAAAAATCTAGGATCTTAAAAGTTAACTTGTTAAAAAGATATACAGTATATGATTAGTCAAGCTCATGATCCTTATATGTGTATCTTAATACATATACCAGTTTCCTCTTCACTGATTCAGGAACTGTCTACCACATTTTCTTCTATGCAATATTTATTTTCTGGGAATCAAAATTTTAATTCTGATCAATACACTCACAATATTCCATAACAGGGATTAAATCATGTGTGACAGGTATAAAGTCTGCAGCTATATCAGCTATATAATTATTACTTATACTAACACATGACCTGGCTATACATTATTAGACTATGTAAATGGTCCTAAATATATGGATTAAATTATTCTACTTTAGAAAATAGAATATTAGGAAAGCTCTGGTGTGGGTTAGACATGAGTGCAAATTGTTGCAAAAACCCCCAATATCACTAGTGCTGTGGATTTATAAGAAACAATTAGTAACCAATTAAATGTACAATAAAATAATATTAAACATTAATTTTATTTTCCCCTGTTTTTCAGCAGGATTTTGGGCATCAACTGTGTCATTTTCTAAAACGATGAAAATCTTCGGCCCATCTTTCTTTCTTTTGCTCACCAAATGGTCCTTATATTTGGCATCAGTGAATGGGGACAAGATTTTCCAATTTGGACCTTGCAGTGTTTCAATGAATATTAATGAAATCCGCAATAGCTTTGCTACTGTCAAAAACTTTATTGTAAGTATTGTTGTCTGCTTCCAGAACACTTTCTGGGAAACAAGTGAAAAAGATGCTTAGAAACTAATCTAGAATAATTAATTTGTAAGACTTGTTTGTGTTTAGTACATAGCTTTCTTTGAATAAAAACAGTAAGAACAATAGCAATTTCTTATAGGTAGGATTCTGAAAATATTTCCTAAAAGTCATGCATGTAATTGGACAAATAGTTTCAATAAGGTGAATCTCTCAAGGTGAAAAATAAATAGAAGTCTGATTAAACCATTTACACAAGACAAAGGTAAAGGTTTCCCTTGTCCAGTTGTGTATGACACTAAAGAGTGGTGCTCATTTCTGTTTCTTAGCTAAGGGAGCCAGCCTTGTCCAAAGACATTTCCATGGTCATGTGGCCAGCATGACTATATGTCAAGGTGTACAGAACGCTATTACCTTCCCACTGAAGTAGTATCTACTTGTATTTCCACGCTTTTGAACTTCTAGGTGGATAGGAACTGGAGCAAATAATGATAGCTCACCCCGTTGTGTGGCACTCGGGTCTCAAACCCAGCTTTCTAGCCAACAAGCCCAACATCTTAACCATTGAGCCATCATGTGCCCTTACATAGAATACCAATCTTCTTTATGATATTGAGATGCAAAGAAAAGGATATTGGGCCCAAATTATACTTGGATGCTCTTGTGTTGGGTGCATGCTTGCTTGTGTCCAATACAAGAGGTATATTTTCAGTTCTCTTTTGACAATAAATTCAAACATTCAAACTTTAAGAAACTAAATTTTTATAAAATGTGTAGTTTACTCATGAAATTAAATGGTTTTATCCTAGATATCAGGGTAAATATGTAAATCTTTCACGCTGCCTGATTATGTTGTAATGATTTCAGCAGCTAAAAATGTATATTCAGATTCAGTGTTATATATTCCCTATTTAGCAAGGCAGAGATCCCATCAGAACTACAAGCATTTTGTTGCAGCCACATTCTTTGCATGATTTCCAAGTAAGTGTAATCTTTGTAAGTTTGGGTTCTATTTTCTTTTATAGTAAAATACTACTTTTCATTAAATCAGCAGATTTTTGAATTAAACAAATATCAGTGGTTATGAAGTATCTTTTTGTGCTGAGGCCTACACAAATGATAATATTCCAATTATATATTATGTATGCCTTTGTTTATTTTACTATTTATTTCATTGGCTGTTGTGCTGCAAAATACAATCCAACTAAGGATAGACTTAAAAGAGGGATGCCCAAGATTTAGATATTTGCTCAGCCTAATATTATTGGCTCTTAGCTTAATCTCACAAGCAATATGGAAAAAGAGTGGTATAACATATGAGTCAAGCCATGTTTGTGTATGTGTCTGCATATAAAACCATCTCACACATTGACCATACTAGCTAAAATGATGGAATTTATCAATAGCTGGAGAGTAGAATCATCATGCTGCAGTTTGCTCAGCCTTTTTCTATTCCAGTAACAATTGGATTACTTTGCCATGAAAATGTTGGGTAGGGAATGTACTGTTTGTAGTGGAGAACTGCCACACACAGCAAGTTCTAGCGTATCGTAGTACCAATAGTAGAGATGGGAAAAACAGAAATACATTTGCTTAGCAACAGTTTGCAAAATCTGGAAGGGAAACTCTTAGCTCATAACTACACCAAGAAATTATGATAAGGAAGTATAGTGTTACTATAGAAATTGTAATTCATATAGTATCCCAGGAGTAGGATGAGGCAACAGGCCCTTCTTTAGTGTGCCCAGGGCCTGGAATTCTCTGCCTAGGAAAATTAATTTCACTCCTTTTCTTCAGTGCTTTCCCACTGCTTAGCGAAAGCTTTCCTTTGTTGGCTGTCAAGTTATATTTAAATTATCACCTGAAGAGGAAAATTCCATGTTGTACATTTCTTTTACTTTATTTGCTGTACTCCTATTTTGGTCTCTAATCTTTTTGATTTATGTAAATATTAGTAGTGTCATTAGCAATCACAATGTGCTGAGATATTGTTTTTATCAGATGGAAAGGAAAATAGACATTTCCTTTAATAATTAAATTAAAGTCCAGAGGTCCTCAAATTTCCTGGATTCTGTGGTTGTGTGTGCCAATTAAAATATTAGACTATGTTAGATAGTTAGTTAGTTTACTTTATTGTCATTGCACCTCATACAACAAAATTAAATGCCATCCTTGGTGTACATTATCCATAAGAAAAATGAAACAAAAACATACATCCTTCACACTCTATACAATTAAATTGAAAACCCCTGATATTGCATTAATATTGCACTATACAGTAGAATTCAATATAGTTACTTCTCTGGGATAGAAGCTATTTTTTAGCCTATTTGCCCTTGTTTTTATTGTCCTGTACCATCTGACAGATGGCAATAGTTAAAAAAAAAAGGGTGCCCAGATGAGATGGATCTTTAGGAATATTTTGAACTTTCTTAAGGCAGCGGGAGCTATAAAGCTCTTCCAAAGAGGGAAGAGGGCAACCAATGATTCTCTGGGCAATGATGTTAACCCTCTGGAGCGCTGTCCTATCTGCCACTATGTAATTGGCAAACCATACACAGGTACAGTATGTTAAAAAAGTCCCTATAGTGCAGCGGTAGAAGGTCACCAGCAGTTTTTCATTCAGTTGTTGTTTTCTGAGAAGTCTTGGGTAGTATAATCTCTGCTGGGTCCTTTTGCTGTGGTGTAAGCGCCCCAGATAAGGTCCTCTTTTATGTCCTGAGTCAGCAAGGTTCAAATCTATTTCTGGGCTATGGAAGCACATTGGACCAGGTGTCCTCAGTTTCTGCCTTCATTGATATTATTGAGAAGTAGAATTACTCATACATCGTGTGTGTTGCTTTTTTCCCTTCATAATTTTATCCTGCCTAGTGTATTTCATTGGACATTTCTTTATAATCAGACAGTTTCTCCCTATGTGGGAACTCACAGGATTACATGATAGCAGTCAAGTATAACAGATTATGATTATTTATAACATGCAATTCCATACATATTTACCTATAATGAAATCTCGTGGAGAATTAATCTGAGATAATCCCAGAGACAGAACTGCAACTTTAAATCCACAGAGTATGAGTAGCTTTATTACAATTTAACCATTCTTGGGATTATGCTTCATGAAAGATCAGGTTTTGCATGGGGAGAAAAAGTAAGTTCTACAGGGCAATCAGTGATTCCTCACTTCTGTCCTTTCAACATTATCTTCAAATTCACAAAATGGCTAACCAAATAATTTAAATGAATAAATACTGCCATGATTTTCTACAGTAAAACGACCACAGAAGTATGATTATCTGAATGTTATCTGCAAAATAACATGCTGCTGGAGGCACCATTTTTGAAAAAAGCTTGAAATGAGTTCTGAACTGCTTCCAAATGCTTTTCATAAAAGATGAACAATCTAATTAATTAATTACTCATATTGGCCTGATTTAATCTACAAGATTCTAGATAACAATGTAACTTTCTGTTACAGTGACTCAATAAATCCACACTTCTTTTCTCAAGTCTGTAGACAGATGTTGTCTTATTCACCTCATCTTAAGATTTTATCTGGACAAAGTCTTCAGACACTGTGAGACAGAAAGCCTTCTCATCAATCGGAAAGTCAGTGGTATAGCCAACTCCTTCCTCAGCACTGAGAAGAAATTCAGAGAATGTGTAAGTCACTTGAAAATAAGATAACAAATTTGAACATTTACTGCATTGAGAGCTACAGCTTCCAGTCATGTTTAGCTGAATGGAAGCTGAAGTTTAACACTGTCAGATGTGCAGATTGCCCATCTCTAAATAAGCAGAATGGGATAGAAGTTAAACTTTCTTCTGATTTCTTCTCCATTCAAGGAGAGACTTAAAAGGGCAATTTTGGGGGTGGTGGTTAAAGAATGCATGTATTTGTGAACTTCATTGTGAGAATCTGTATGTAAAATTGAAAAATAGAAACTGAGCAATAAGAATCAGCAGCCAAGTAAATATTTCTATTCTCAAAGAATCAGCAGTCTCAGTGCTATATGTGGAACTAAATTTGGACTGTGGTTTGGCAGCATCATGACTGAACATGAATTGAACATAATAAATCATATTTGAAACAATTTCTTCTTATGGGAGTATTTCATTTGAAGTTCCACTTTTGCCAAGTAGGCCATTCTACATTTTTGTATTCTGCATTTCATTTTCTATTTTTTTTCTAATCTCATTTTTTTTCTGAATGACACTTGACATTCACTGTTGCTAGTGGTTGTTTGTTTGTTTGTTTGAGCTGATTGCTTCCAGCGATTTTGACTTTTACAAAGATTTGTTGCAATGTTGTCTGCTTCTCCAAAGTATGCTAATATTTCAGTTGCACTAGTTTGGCTCCCTTTTTTGTTAGCACTCATCGCCCAAGTCCACCTGAGGAGAGAGTGATAGGCTCATTATAATATAGCCTGATGGCATTCACTACTACTACAGTCATATCAGGAGCGCTTCTGGGTGGAAATGATTAAACAATGACATCACTGTTACCTGGGGGACGCCCAGTTGGGGGGCTCCATTCACATCCCTATTAAGTTGCCCACCAAAATGGTACCCATTTATCTACTTGCAGTTGCCCACTTTCGAACTGCTGACTATGGCATAAAGGAATAAAGGAAACCATATAAAATCTCTAATGACTCTTAAAATATTTTTTTAGCATGATCAAAATACGTGCCATTGTGGGGAAGATGCAATAATTAAGTATCAACAGATCGTCATCAACTATGAGCAGGTAATTAGAGATATGAAACTTAAACTCCTATGGAAATTGTTACTTACAATGAATTAACAATAATAAAAAATAAAAAATACTTTAATAGTTTTGTGGGATTACTATCCCACCCCAAGTTATTTTTTCTGTTACCAAATGTTCATTTTAATCAACTTTCAGATGGATGTTACATCAGCTGCAATGAAGTCCCTTGGTGAACTCGACATCCTGCTTGACTGGTTAGAAGCATATTAGAACCAGGCTGAGATCTATATTAAAAAGGGTTAAATTTAGTTGTTTGTTAAAGTCAACATCAAAGAAAAAAACCCTGCATACCCTGCATCCTACTGGGAGACAAAATGTCTATGTCCTTATTAGGCTGCAACTAATATGCATTGCAATACACCAGTAAATCCCACTCCTTCCACATACACACACAGACATCTGAATCCATAAAAACTTGAAGGAACTCAGCAGGTATCTGCATCAGGAAACCCCAGATTCAGCAGAGCAGCTGCAGTATCTTCCTGTTGTCTCAGCAATATGAAGCTCTCTGTGGAAAGTCCTTTTGATCCAGTTAGGAAGCCCTGCTTATGCAAACATCTGTTCTAGCAAATCACAAAATGAATTAATGAACTTGATGATGTAACCCCAAAGGGACTACTGTGCTCTACCTGCACCAGCAGAAGTGGCCTGTCTGCTAAGGAATTTCTGCAGGTGGGATCAAGGAGAAGAGCCTTTTCCACTTTACCATTGGAGCTGAGAACTACTATCACTCTTTTACTGGAAGGGTATTAAAATTAGGTTTTGCTGATTGGTTGACCTCATCCTTGTACTGCTCATCTCTTGGTTCCTGGTTTTTTATATGGTTTTAAATGTTTAATTTGCATAGATTTAAATTTTTGACTGCTTTTATATTTATCTTTGTATGACGTGTAAGCCACCCAGAGTCACCTTATTGAGGAGATGGGTGACATATACATTTAATAAATAATGATAACATTACAGTATTCCAGACATGAATCAAGATTCTTGTTTTGATTTAAGGACTGCTGTAATAATTACAATTGTCTTAAAGTATTTCTGCCCTTGAATGCCTTCAACTCATTTCATTGTGGTGAGACGTTTACAAGCATTGTTAACCACATTGAGAACTTTTAGAATTTAATTTAAAATATTTAGTTTTTTTAATGTAACATTGTTTCAGGCTGCTCATCATTTTCTTTTGCTATTCTGGTTCTTCAAAGGATAGCAAATCATGAAAAATGTAGTTTTGTATTCCTCTTACTTTGATAAATGCACAAACTCCCTGAGACATCTTTGTAGCAGTGATCGTGGTATATGTTTGCATATGAGCAAATTTTGTAAATATGGTAAAACTGCTTTGTTAAATGAAGGAGGAAAGGGGGGCTGTGACCAAGAAGTGGATCATTACAGGGCATTTGTCTAATCATAAAGAGGTATCTTAGAAAACATAATACAAATTTGTCAACATATTTTTTTTTACATGAAGACACTTGGATTATTTAATAGGAATGTTCTTATAACTGTGAAGAACATAAACCATTCCAGATATAATATGCTAAACAAATTAGCTGGCTAGGAGATGTCTACAGAAAATGAGATAAGCAGATGAACTGATTGGAGGGAATTAAAATATAAACTTTACGTATATTGCTATTATATATAAAATAATTTTATATTGTATTTTATATTATAATTTTATATATTAAAATACTGTTATATTATGTATACACCATGAAATCCTAGTGTGAAAGAAATTGCCTTGATTTCATAGTACAATGGGCAGCTGTTTATTTTATTTTTCCATAAACAGATTTTTTAGGGAGTGCTGATCATTGTATTAATTTGCAGCTGTATAGGCTGAGACTATCTAATATTTGCTCAGTCAGAATACAATCTATACTCAGAATATAGTAAAATTATAGTTTAGCAAACCAGGGTTGAAAAGACTTCTTACAGTGATTCTGAGCAGGATTAGGATTAGATTTTAGATATTCCCACAATATCTATTTGTTGGGATAGATATTGATAACTCCTTTTGTGTGCCCTTGTGTGCCCGTGTAGACAATTTTAACTGGGGGACTGAAATTATTTAATAATAGGTGACAGTGCTCAGTAATTTCTTTGATCATATCAGCTGAAAATATTTATTAGATGAGGATTCAATTTGAGTTAACTGAGGATAGCTACATTCCCTAAAGAGAAAGGTAAAAGAAACTATTAAAGAAAAATGGTCATTGTTTAGATCTGAGTTGCAGTAAAATCGTCACAGTGAATAGCCAGATTATATGGTAATCAGCTGACATGCTAACATGTCAAAGATTGTAATTTCTCTGATATTCCAGAAAATGATTTCTTCTTCCATATCTCCAATGGGCAAACCATTTAATATCTATACCTACACTACCCTGGATTAACTTTCAGCACTCAGAAGGACATTTATTTTGATGTAATGTGACACGTCATCCTCACTAGTGACAATAGGTAGATATAACAATATTTTTTTCTACCAAGACATCTTTGTATGCACTCAGTCACCAAAGATAAGTCTGTAGTTTATACATTATGAAGCTCTCTTCTATACCATTGCCTAAAGAATCTTAGGAATAAGTCAGATTGAAGCAGGCAACTCCTTTTCTCTGTTGTTAAAAGCAAGAGCTACATTACTCTGCAAAGTATGGTAGTTTTGGAGGGTACTTTACTTTACCTTGAAGCAAAACACCCCTTCCGAGCTTTATGCATTCATAATATAAGACTACAAGCAAATGCATTTAATATTTTTAATTTTAGTTCAGCGAAACAGTATTTATTATTGTCTGTATCTGGAAAGGTATCTTTGGTGTGTGTATGATTCTGTGTAAAAATTCTTTTATAGGTATGAACAAATCAATCTATGCTCTTCCTAACTGTACTGAGTAATAATAAAAGTATTTATCTAAAATAAATTCTGTTATACTGAAGTTTCTTTCTTTCTTTCTTTCTTTCTCTCTCTCTTTCTTTCTTTCTTTCTTTCTATAACATTTTATAAAATTTTCATTATGAAAATAAACACATTTCTTCATTTCACTTTATATTATTATATGCTGTGAACATTGCATGTCTTGAGAAATCTTAAATAAAATGTAGAGTTCTGTAAGTGGATTTATCCTAGTTAGGTGGCTTATGACATTATACTTACCTATCAGGTAGAACAAAGCTAAGACCAAGAGCTCAAATGATATAAATACACTTACTCCCTCTTTTTGAGTAATGCACATGAAATCTATATTTAAAAAACAAAACAAATCCAATTCCCGAAAGGGTAATAAATTTCTCATGAGTTAGACTTCTCCCAGTTAGGTGTAATTGGATCACTGTAGTAAAGGATAGGATGTACCATATCATAATATCGACCAAAATCAATCAATTTTTTTAAAAAAAGGATAGCTTCAATTAGTTTGGTACAATTAAGCTACTTTGCAGAATCTTTTGAATGTAAAAGGAAGTTTGAACTATGTCAAATAAATAAATCTTCGTTAATAATGAATATTAAGGGACCATACACTAGAAGTCCCATGTCAAATGCACCTGCTTCTAAATTGTTCTGTAATTGAGGTACTGAGGATGTACTTGACCATATTCTAAGATCCTAGAACTGGACTTCCATTCATCACAAATATTTCATCCTGTCACTGTCAGGAAGGTCAGTTAGTGAATGTAAACTAATAGTTAGAAAGCTCACAGCAGATAACACTCAAACTTTCATGGTATGCAAATTTTTAGTCATTGTTTCTAGTGTTACTGAATGAGAATCCTTTTTGAAAGGGAACAGGAAAAGTTAACCTTTCTAAGCACTTGCGTGACTGAATGCTATTTCTACAGCTATTTTCTCCCATATTGCTAACTTCCAATTGGGTTGGGACTTCCAGAATTACCAACCAACTTAGCATAAAATCTTTCTCCAACGTTTCCAGCATTGTCTCTATATAATTGTTCATGGAAAGATTCATAAAAATTGTTAAAATGCCTCAAACATTCTTTCATTTGCAAATGCCAGCCTTTGAATGGGGAGGGGGAACTAACAAACTCCGAAACAGAACTACTAAGATAGCCGCCGCAGCTGAAGCCGACTCCACCAGGCCGGTGGCTCCCTCGGACCTTGGAGAT